>JBBPBX010010027.1:0-17024 GCA_038048925.1 Garcialebias charrua
AAGTAACTGTAAATGCGCTGTCTGTGTAAGAGAGGCTTGATCACAACAACTAGCAATTAGCATATTGTCTGCAGATCATTTGGTGTTCATAATCGAAAAGTCTGTTAGTTGTACTACACAATATATGTTGTTGATGCATACATCTCAACCTCTTTGGACGTTTACCTGTATAAAGGGCCTCAAAAATCATTAATTTTTGGAATAAAATCTGTAAAACTTGCGGTGGGGAGGACGAGTTTGTTGTCTGCTGCGGACATGAGCCTGCAGTGAAGCAGGATGAAAGGAGAGCGTAAAAAGTTCAAATTTTACTTCTAGCAGCAGAACAGGATGGAAGATGGCTGTTTGATGCTATTTTTTAAATCATCCTAAATGCTTTGATATGTTAGATAAATTTGTCATTGTGTGATAAATGTGTTGAAAAGAATATCTGATTATTGTTTGAACTACATTATATGTTTTTATGCAGAGATGATGACTTTGGGGACATGATATTACTCTGAGGACAAGAACTCATGGTTTGGGGTGATTTTTGATAAACACTGATAATTACTGATAATCCTTAACAATAATAATTTGATAATTATCGGTACTGATAATCCTGTAAATCATAGATTTAGACCAGATTTAGCTTTTTTGGATCATAGATTTATAGTTTTCCATCTGTATGAGTGCAGTGCCCCACCGTTTGATAAAATTTTGAATGAATAACACATGCATGCTCCACACAGAGAGGCCCTAGCACCTTGTTGCTATCAGGTGAAAAATGTAAGTGATGATCATGTCAGAATAAATCCAAAAAATTGTTGTACAGGAAGGATGCAGTTTGAGAAACACTTAGATGTGGATCTCTGAACGAGGACAGTTGATTACAAATGTCTGACAAGGGTTTGGGAGCTGGAAGCAATGAAAACTGAGGGAGTTTTAGTTGCAAGAACAATATAAACCGTAACAAAAATAATTCTAAATGTACTGAAATAGACAACAAAACAGTAATAAACAAATTCACCAACAACACAAACACTATTTGCAAAATGTCACATTTTTTCGTTTTATTCAAGTTTGTTAAATCAGAAGCTGAACAAGTGACAAGCAGGTGATTTTGTCCAGTTGCAGACCAAGCAAACATTACAGGATGTTAACATCACAAGAGTCAAGCTGCAGAATCTGAAGGGTTACAGTGAGCTTCACAGATTTTCTAAACCACGGATAAAAGAAAGCATAAATGATTGGATTCACACAAGAGTTAGCATAAAGTATCCATATTCCAATAACTGAAAGTTTGGAAATATTTGAAGTGTCTTCACCTGCAAGAGAAGGGGAAAAGTAAGGACAGAAACACATTATAAACACAATCACAACAACCCCAAGAGCTGTAGCTGCTTTTCTCTCAGATTTCTTAGCAGAAACAGGAGCCGAACCCTTCTGACTGACAGCTGCGACATGAGACCTCATGGCTCGAGCCTGAGACACAGCCACCACAAATACTCTCATGTACAGAACTATGATCACTGTGATGGGGCCAAAGAAGGTAAATATGAAATCAAAAGTCCCCATTTTAAAATCAATGACAGCTCTACACTGTCCATGGCAGGAATTATATTTGTCTGGCTGTTTCAGATGGTCCTTCAGAATAATACCATTATAGAGCACAGAGCAGGCCCAACACAGACAAACACAGATCTGAACTCTTTTATGAGTCAGTTTGTTTGGATAATGCAAAGGGTCGCAGATGGCCACATATCTGTCAACTGAAATGAGCACCATGTTTCCTACAGAGGCAGATGTAAGAATAAAACTGGTATAATTGTAAAGTCCACACATTAAGCTCCCCCAAACCCAGCAGCTTTCCATTCTGAGGATTCGGATCGGCATCAGAAGAAGTCCAACAAAGAAGTCTGAGACAGCCAGAGACAGGAGGAAGAAGTTGGTTGTGGTGTGAAGCTGCCTGGAAAAAGAAAAAAAGTTTCTGTGAATGTATTCAGAACAAATGTGTTAAAAACAACGAAAGACCATTTGCAGCATTTTAAAATATATGTCTATGTTAAATCAGAAGAAGAAGAAGAAGAAGAAGAAGAAGAAGAAGAAGAAGAAGAAGAAGAAGAAGAAGAAGAAGAAGAAGAAGAAGATGTAAATCAGAAAATATACCATTTGTTTGGTATATTTAAAATGTAACACATGCACTAAATGTTTTATATTCTGGTATAGTATTATTTGTTGTATGATTAAAAAAGTTACATCTCAACATTTATAAAAAATAACTACTGATAATCACAAACATATTACAATAAGAGCACCAGTACTACTAAACATTAACATACATTTCTATTGCTATAAATATACTATTAAAAATATTCTATAAATATACTATTAAAAATATTCTATACATATACTATTAAAAATATTCTATAAACATACTATTTAGGTATATCTTTGCACCTGAAGTGGGAAATAGATATGATGACCAGCAGGTTGAGAGTCACAGTCAGAAAAGAGATGATGGACAACACAACGTAAAGAAAAACGTTTGCAGCATTAAACTGTTGTGTCTTTTTGCAGGAGGTGTTGAGGAGTTGTGGAAAACAGAGCTGAGCTTCATCGGGAGCCTCCATCATCAGAGAGGACGTCAGGTGAGAAGCTGCAGAGCTCTAGCTGCTGTCTGGCTCAACGTCTCCATAAAAAGCCTTTATCATGCTCCTCCCTCGTCTGTGCACCTGGACCATGAATGAATCCACCGTTTCTCCATTTTCTGTTCCTACACTTGTCTTTCTGGGGAGCTGGTTCTGATCTCCAGCAGTCACTGTGTGAGAGGCAGAGGACACCCTGGACATGTCTCCTGTCCATCACAGGGACTCATCCAGACAAACAACCATTCACATTTAGGGAAAGTTTAGAGCAGGGGTGTCAAAGTCAAATACACCGAGGGCCAAAAAAACAAATTTGTTACAAGCCAAGGGCCGGACTGGTTCAATGTTTATTATAAGGAGGTGATATAAGTTTTTTTTTTCTTCTTTCTGCACTCTTTTCATTCAATGTTTTTTTTTAATGAATTTGTTTTATTTTGTCTCTTTTAAATGAATGAATAAATGAATTAAATAAAATATTAAATAAAGCCTCAATAAACACTTATGATCAATAATTCATGTGAATAATGCAGAATACCATCCTGATTTATGATCAATAATCCATGTGAATAATGCAGAATTATAAACGCTTCTTTCATAACTTCTCCATCACTGAAAGACTTCTTGTGTTGAGCCAGGATGCGGCTAACAAGGTAGGAGGCGATCGTAGCAGTTTACCTTTTGTGCTGGGCTGAGTGAAGATCGATTGCTGTGCTGCAAGCTTGTGTTTTAGCTCCCGCATGTTCTGAGTCCGTAAAGAACTTTTAGGAGGGACAGCTGTCTCACCGTTTGTGCATCATCTTGAAATGCCGCTCCAAGTTACACTTTTTGGGTAAGGCAACGCTCGAATTACAGATGAGGCAAATAGACTTTGAATTAGAATAAACAAAGAAATACTCCTCCTCCCACTCTGTGTGAAAATAATAAGTTTTTGTTTGCTTGTTCGCTAGTTTTGCATCCATGTTTACTGCGTACTGACATTCACTCCACAGCGCTCTCACGCACCGATAGCTCCACTGCTGTCTTAAAGTCTCGTCAGTCACCGCACCCAAAACTCGCGAGACTATGTCTGTAAGCATACAAGATGGGGAGGGCTGAGGAAAGCATTGCTGCGCATTGGAATATTGTCACTCCTCCCACCCGCCACCTCCACCACTTCTGCCGGAGTTAGAATGAAGCTGAGCAGCGGACATTTCACCTTGTTAACAGCTGAGAGCCGGCTGCCGGTGTTCTGTGGCTTGCGGGCCAGATCTAATAGTTATTAAATATCATCCAGGGGGCCATAAATAATTGTTTCGCGGGCCGCCACTTTGACATATGTGGTTTAGAGTAACCAACCAATGTAAAGTGCATGGTTCTGGTCTGTGGGAGGTAACCAGAGTCCTTGAAGAAAACCCACTCGTGCACGGGGAGAGCATTCTAAAGGTCTATTTGTGTAGTTTTGCAGAGAAGCATTTGAGTTTCAGCTAAGTTAGTTGCTATTAACGCAGCTTGTGTGCACTGGAGACTTTGAAGAAGCTGCAAAGACGCCAGATCAGAAGAGAAACGCACCAGTTTCCCCATCTTTTCAAATCCAAACACACACCGGTGTTGTGCAAGAGTAAAGTGTCTGCAAATAAACAAATAAAAACATTGTGTCCAACTACAGGGAACCCCCGACCTACGAACGAGTTTGGGACCTAAGAACCGTTCGCAGCTCGATCCGTTCGTAGGTAGGGGGTGAAAATTATATTTAAAAAAAAAATTATTCATTCATTCATTCATTCAACCTTTATTTATCATGCTAACGGAGCGCGCGCACACATTTAAGCATGTAAAGTAGTGTACTGTAATGTTAAACATTGCTATTCACATTTACAGAATAAATAAAAATATATTTTCTTACTTTGAGATGGTCAAAGCCGACATAGGTTGCCATGCGTTGATTGTTTTCGGGCCAAGCAGCGCGGGGGCCGGCAAGCCACCGCAGCTGCTCCAGACCTGTGTTAGCTAGCTGGCTAGCTTCTGCTAGCCAAGCCATGAGCTAGTGTTGGAGCGGCGGCGCGATCAATCTGCAGCTGCTGCTCCAGCCGCTGCTCCAGCCTGAGACGTCCACAGAGCTATTCCAGCTAGTAATTAATCCACATGATGCGATCCTGGTCACCAGTGTTCAAAAGGCCGGCTCCCGTGTTAGCTCCAGTGTTAGCTCTGGAGCTAGCCAGGCCGGAGGTGTAGCCAGGCCGGCCGGAGGTGTTCGCACGGCGGCCTGGCACGATCGGCGATAAATCCGCTGCTGCCTGAGACATCCACAAAGTTCACAGAGACGTTTCCAGCTAGTAATTAATCCATATGAAGCCATCCTGGTCACCAGTCTTCGTCCGGCTCTCGGCAGCTAACCTAAGATGGCGTCCGGTGTTCTACATTAATTTGTGACCGGAGACCCCAGTGACTGAACCTAAAATAGCGTCCGGTGTTCTACATTAATTTGTGACCGTGTAAACTGAAGACCTACTTCCTGTTGCCCAAGATTGCTCAAAAATTGCTCAAAAATGATCAGAAATGATCTTTTTTATCATAATTATTATTTATAAAGCCTTTAAAACAACCAGAGCTGCAACAAAGTGATGTACACATGAAATTAAGAACATTTAAACACAAAAAAAAAAAAATTATTATTATTTTTTTTTAATTCATATTTTTATTAAATATGATATGTTCGTAGGTCCCGTGGTTCGCAGGTCGATGGGGTCGTAGGTCGGGGGTTACCTGTACTGACAAGCACATTTGACTAAAACTGATGCCTTGTTTTCAGCTACAGTTTTTGAGTATTTTATGAGTTAGATGGTCTTACCAAAAATGATTTTAATTATCCTAAAATCCTTTTGGGCATTCTAATGGGTATTGTTATTATTTTTTATGTATTCCTTCTTTCGGCTGCTCCCTTCTTCAGGGGTCTCCACACTGAACTAACTCACATGAAGACTTAGCGATTGTTTTTACGCTGGATACACTTCCTGATGCAACCACAGACCACTGAGCTACCACAGCCCTCTGTGTGGCGCAGAGAGCTGCCATCTAGGGTGCCTGGGGGACCAGATGGTGGGGGTTAAAGGCCTTGCTCAAGGGTCCAGAGTGGGGCAAAACAGGCCTCTGACAAGAAATTAGTTTCAGAGTCAGAGAGTCAGAGAATCTTTATTGTCATTCGTATCCATCCATCCATCCGTTAGGACCACATCCGGCGGGTGACCGGGAGGTCGTCCCTCCAAGGCAGGAACCATGTCGGCTGGTGAAGGGGCACAGACTCCTGCGGCTGGTGCAGAGACTTCTGCGGCTGGAGCAGGTGCACAGACTTTTGCGGCTGGACCAGGTGCACAGATTTCTGTGGCTGGAGACGGTGCACAGACTTCTGCGGCTGGAGCAGGTGCACAGACTTCTGCGGCTGGAGGAGGTAAGGTCACAGACTTCTGCGGCTGGAGCAGGTGCACAGACTTCTGCGGCTGGAGCAGGTGCACAGACTTCTGCGGCTGGAGCACAGACTTTGTTGGCATTAAGACCATCTTCATCGGCATTAAGACCATCTTCGTCGAGCGTCGAAACGTCATCGGCGTTAAGACCATCTTCGTCGAGCGTCGAAACGCCACTAAGCGTGGAGACGTCACCAGGTGTGAAGTTGGGCGTAGGTGTAGAGACGTCGGGCGTATGCGTAGAGACGTCGTGAGGCATAGAGACGTTGTAAGGCGTAGAGACGTCTTGAGGCGTAGAGACGTCGTGAGGAGTAGAGACGTCGTGAGACGTAGAGACGTCGTGAGGCGTAGAGACGTCGTGAGGCGTAGAGACGTCGTGAGGCGTAGAGACGTCGTGAGGCGTAGAGACGTCGTGAGGCGTAGAGACGTCGTGAGGCGTAGAGACGTCGTGCGGCGTAGAGACGTCGTGAGACGTCGTGAGGCATAGAGACGTCGTGAGGCGTAGAGACGTCGTGTGGCGTAGAGACGTCGTGAGGCGTAGAGACGTCGTGAGACGTAGAGACGTTGTGAGTCATAAAGACGTTGTGAGACGTAGAGACGTCGTGAGATGTAGAGACGTCGTGAATCGTAGAGACGTCGTGAGTCATTGAGATGTCTGGCGTTGAGATGTCTGGCGTTGAGACGTCTGGCGTTGAGACGTCTGCGGTGCGGAGACCTTCCGGAGACGTCGAGGCATCGGGCGAGTTGTGCGATACATCAGGAGAGTCGAGTGAGACATCAGGAGAGTCGGGTGAGACATTGGGTGAGCAAACGACATCGGGCGAGACACCTGGTGAGCAGACGTCATCGGGCGAGTTGGGCGAGACATCCGGTGAGCAGACGTCATTGATGTGGAGACCCTCCATCGGTGTGGAGGCATCGCCCTCTGGCTACGAGACCTCTGGCTGCGAGTCCTCTGGTTGCGAGACCTCTGGCTGCGAGAACTCTGGCTGCGAGTCATTTAGCTGCAAGAGCTCTGGACAACAGAAAACGTGGGTGGCACCCTCCAGGGCCCACCCAGAACAGGAAGTGTGGAAGGCGTCCTCCAGGACCCTCCCAGAGCATAAAACGTGAGGGGGGTCCCTCCAGGGACCCCTCGAGACAGGATACGTGAGGGGCTCCCTCCTGGGACCCCTCGAGACAAGAATTGTGAAGGGCTCCCTCCTGGGACCCCTCGAGAGATAATAATAATAATAATAATAATAATGAATTCAATTTATAACGCACTTTTCATTAAAGGGGACCTCATATGCATTTTTTAAATTTTTATGGTATTTCTGTGTGCTATCTAGACCCTATTCCTTCAATTTAATGCACAAAATAATTCTTAGATAATCAATTATACCCTTTTTAATTCTGCCATTTTTAACTTTCGTTTTGAACGACCGGTTTATGATAATGAGATCTCGTGGCACGCCCTTCAAAGATCTGCTTGCATTAACTCCGCCCTCCAAAGGCAGACGAGGAAGTCAACTCACGTTACTGCCACAGAGCCGAGCTGACTGAGCTGAACTGGACCACGACAGATCAGAGTGTACAAGTTGTCGTGTCATTTTTTATTCTTCCTCTGTAATGTCTCCTCTGACTCTCCCACCCTCTGCCTGTGCGCGCGAGCTGGAGGGAGCAAAGCACACACACGCACACACACACTCACAGCGGGGCTATCTTTTTATCTGTGTTTCTCCGAGGAGCCGTGCTGGCCCGACACACAAACACACACACACACACACACACACTCACACAAACATGCACACATCTGTTCCCATCTGAAAACTATCAATTTTAAATCTGCTTAGTGCTCCATTATCTGCGCCAGGAGTTTAAAAAAAAAAGGGGGGAAAAAAAAGATGCAATGGACAAGATGCGAACCCAGGTCTCCCAAGTGGCGGTCCAGCGCGCTAACCACTCAACCAAACTGGCAGTTGTGCAAAAGTAGTCCTTCATCATATAAGAAGTGTAATTCTTCTTCGGTAATGTTGCCTGGACATTGCCATTAAAAATAAAATTAAGCCACGCATCTCTGCTCTCTGAGACTGGAAGAGTGTGTATCGACACATGTTGTGTAATGCAGCCAACAACGCAACATTTAACTTTAGGAGCCATTCTGTTGAGATGAACTATTCTTCTTCTTCTCCATTTGATTTATGGCGGATCGCAAACAACTGTTAGGTGCATACCGCCACCTAGTGTGCAGGCTGAGATGAACTCAGGAACTGGAGCATTACCAGGGGTTGCTAGGTGACGGGGGCGGGACAAAGGTTGGCATGGGTTGTGGCTGTGGGTTGTGGCTGCGGTTTGTGACGTAACAAACCGCAGGAAGTGCAATCGGCCCGTTTCTATCTAAGATAAATAAATATACTTATAGTAAAAATAAACCACTGGGTGCATTTTTTTGGCCTTAGGACTGTTTTTTTATGAAGTAAATACCCAAAGTTGAGTACAAAAACATTAAAAAGTGAATTTTGCATCTGTGGTCCCCTTTAATAAAAATCTCAAAGTGCTACAAAGTGTAACAAAGCAAAGATCAAAGTAAAACAAGTGATAAAATCAAATAAAATCAATAATAATATCAACTAAGATCAAAGATAAAATCATGTGGATACAGATTAGCTTGCTTAAAAAATAAATAAAATAAAACAAGTGATAAAATCAAGTAAAATCAATAATGATATCAGCTAAGATCAAAGATAAAATCATGTGGAGGCAGAATAGGCTTGCTTAAAAAGAAAAGTCTTGCCGCTTTTAAAGTCAACCAGTGACTGTGGAGCTCTCAGGTCGTCAGGGAGGGAGTTCCACAGGCGTGGGGCAGCCACACAGAATGCTCGGTCTCCCATGGTCCTCAATTTGGTCCGAGGAATATGAAGGAAATTACTGTTCTGTGACGTAGAGACCGGGTGGATGAATATGGTGCAAGAATGTCCTTTAGATAGTCAGGTGAAGTTCCGTGTAAGCATTGATGTGTAATGAGAGCAGTTTTGTACTGAATTCTGTAGGTGACAGGAAGCCAATGGAGGTTATGGAGAATGGGTGTAATATGTTCAAATTTACGAACTCTCAACAGAATCCTTGCTGCACTGTTTTGAATGTATTGAAGTTTCTGAAGGTTTTTGCCAGGGATACCAATAAACAGGGAGTTGCAGTAGTCGAGCCTGGAGGAGACAAAGGCATGGACGAGTTTCTCAGCATCAGGAAAAGTCAGAGATGGGCGAAGTCTGGAGATGTTTCGAAGATGGAAGAAGCAGGTTTTAAACAGATGCTTAATGTGATTTTCAAATGTAAGATGAGAGTCCATTTTTATTCCAAGATTTGTAACAGAGGTGGAGAGGGGGATGTCTTGACCAGAGAAGGAGATTGTTGTTAAAGTTGATGCTTGTATCTGGTGAGGGGTGCCAATCAATATGGCCTCAGTCTTGGAGCAGTTTAATTGAAGAAAGTTCTGATTCATCCATGCCTTTATTTCCTCCAGGCAGGCAGAGAGAGCAGTGAGTGAAGATGGAGATAGGGATGATGATGATGCTCCAGTCCTGATGTAAAGCTGTGTGTCGTCGGCATAGCAGTGAAAAGAAATGTTGAACTGATTAATAATTTGACCCAAAGGCAGCATGTAGAGGGAAAACAGCAGGGGCCCCAGAACTGACCCCTGAGGTACACCACAGGAGACACCGACTGTCTGGGAAGTGGCATTGCCAAGACTGACACATTCCAGCCTATTGGAGAGGAAAGATCTGAACCAGTCCAGGACAGTGTCACAGAGACCGACCTCCACATGAAGACGGTGGAGGAGGATACTATGGTCCACAGTGTCGAAGGCTGCAGTGAGGTCAAGGAGGACAAGGATGGAGGGAGAACCAGTGTCAGCAGCCATGAGGACATCATTTGTTACTCTCAGCAGTGCAGTCTCAGTACTGTGAGCTGCTCTGAATCCAGACTGGAACTTCTCATACAGAGAGTGTTGCTGTAGGTGGTCCTGCAGCTGAGCAGCAACTGCTTTCTCCAGCACTTTGGACAGAAATGGGAGGTGGGAAATTGGGCGGTAATTAGAAAAAATGTCGGGATCCAAATTAGATTTTTTCAGAAGAGGCCTAATGATGGCAGTTTTTAGAGGCAATGGAACATGACCAGATTGTAGAGACTTGTTTATTATTTGTGTGATTAATGGGCTTATTGCAGAGTGATTGGATTTTATGAGAGACGAGGGGAAGGGATCCAGGGCGCAGGATGAAGGCTTCATTTTCTTGAGGATGGTCTCCACCTCACTCTGAACAACTTCATCAAAGCTGCTCAGGGTCCCAGAAAGCAGACGGGTAGATGGCACACTAAGATCAGGGAGGTTGTGGAGCTGAGATCTGATAGTGTCAACTTTGTTTTTAAATGATGAAAGGAACAGGTTGCATTTTTGAACAGAGTCCTCATGAGTTTGTTTAATGGGATTAAGCAGATGAGTTATTGTGGAGAAGAGCTGTTTAGAGTTTCCAGGGCAGGTGTTGATGATGTTGGAATAATATTTGGAGCGTGCTTCTTTAAGAGAATAGGCGTACGCTTTCTGATGTTCTTTGTATGCCTGCTTATGTACAGAGAGACCAGATGATTTTACACGTCTCTCAATAGCACAGCCAGTTGCCTTCATCCTGCGCAGCTCACCAGAGATGCTGGAGCTGTATGCACCGGAAGGCCTGCTGCGGCAGGTTCTGGTGCTGCAGGTTCTGTTGTTGCAGGTTCTGGTGCTGCAAGTTCTGGTGCCGCAGGTTCTGCCGCAGGTTCTAGTGCCGCAGGTTCTGGTGCCGCAGGTTCTGGTGCTGCAGGTTCTGGATGGCTTGCTGCAGGATCAGAATCTTCTGTGGCAGGGTCTGGACTGAATGAGGCTGCCGGTGGATGCTGGTTGGTGGTAGGTGCTGCAGTCGGCAAGTTGGGCAGAGTGGGGGCTTGAAACCCACATCTACCCCTCTTTCTGCAACGGTGAGAAGCCTTAACTGTAACAGGTGATGAAGGCAGGGTAGCGCCCTCTGCTGGAAGCTGACTGGATGTGATAGTGGCTGCTGGAAGCTGTTGTAGCTGCTGGTAGCTGTTGTAGCTGCTGGAAGCTGTTGTAGCTGCTGGAAACTGTTGTAGCTGCTGGAAGCTGGCTGGTAGCTGTTGTAGCTGCTGGAAACTGTTGTAGCTGCTGGAAACTGTTGTAGCTGCTGGAAACTGTTGTAGCTGCTGGAAACTGTTGTAGCTGCTGGAAACTGTTGTAGCTGCTGGAAACTGGCTTGGTAGCTGTTGTAGCTGCTGGAAGCTGGCTGGTAGCTGTTGTAGCTGCTGGAAGCTGGCTGGTAGCTGTTGTAGCTGCTGGAAGCTGGCTGGTAGCTGTTGTAGCTGCTGGAAGCTGGCTGGTAGCTGTTGTAGCTGCTGGAAGCTGGCTGGTAGCTGTTGTAGCTGCTGGAAGCTGGCTGGTAGCTGTTGTAGCTGCTGGAAGCTGGCTGGTAGCTGTTGTAGCTGCTGGAAGCTGGCTGGTAGCTGTTGTAGCTGCTGGAAGCTGGCTGGTAGCTGTTGTAGCTGCTGGAAGCTGGCTGGTAGCTGTTGTAGCTGCTGGAAGCTGGCTGGTAGCTGTTGTAGCTGCTGGAAGCTGGCTGGTAGCTGTTGTAGCTGCTGGAAGCTGGCTGGTAGCTGTTGTAGCTGCTGGAAGCTGGCTGGTAGCTGTTGTAGCTGCTGGAAGCTGGCTGGTAGCTGTTGTAGCTGCTGGAAGCTGGCTGGTAGCTGTTGTAGCTGCTGGAAGCTGGCTGGTAGCTGTTGTAGCTGCTGGAAGCTGGCTGGTAGCTGTTGTAGCTGCTGGAAGCTGGCTGGTAGCTGTTGTAGCTGCTGGAAGCTGGCTGGTAGCTGTTGTAGCTGCTGGAAGCTGACTGGTGGCTGCAATATGTTTTGTTGTGATTGTTGTAGCTGCTGGAAGCTGGCTGGTAGCTGTTGTAGCTAAGCTGACTGGTGGCTGCAAGATGCTTAGTTTTGGTTGTTGTAGCTGCTGGAAGCTGACTAGTGGCTGCAGGCTTAAAAACAGGGAAGATCCAGTTCTGGTGGAGGACTAGGACTGATTGCCTGGAGTCGGATGAGTGGCTCCAACCAACGCTTTTCCTCCAGTACTTCGTCCAAAATGTCCTCCATACCAGGAGAGTCAATTAACCATGGGATACAAAGATATTCATCCCACATGGCTGTGGTGACCTCCCACCTTTCTAACAGATTGCAGGAAGAGCCCGAGTTCACATATCTCTGGACGGTATCACAGAGTCTAGAATAATCCTCAAAAGGGAGTCTGGACAAAGAATACTTGTCTGCTGGGTTCATGTTTTTTGGTGGTGTCCTACTGTCAGGGTTTCAGACGGATCAGGAACAGGAATGAACCCAATTTTGCAGGCAAGAGTCAGACTCAAGGATTATAAAAATAAATACTTTTTAATAACAAATTAATGAACTGACATGGCAGCTTAAACTTACCTATACAGAGATCAGGACAGACTGGATCAGACAGGATATACCCAAAGAGGACACCACAAAGAACAGACTGGCAGACAGAGTATATATACACACAGATAAGACAGGAAGTAATGACAAGCACCTGGGAACAATAACACAGAACAGGGCCGGGAAACAAATCAAACCTGGGATGTGGAGATTACACTAAACTGAAAACTAAACTGAAACCTAAACTGAAACCAGTAGCAGAATTAAACTAAACATGAAACTAGAAGCAGGTAAAAATGGAGATTTAAACTAGGAGTAAAGGACTGTAAAGGACTGGAGATGTAGAAACTAAATACATGAATTAAGACCTGATAAACAAGGAGACCAGGGGAATTATCAAACCTAAACATTAATAAATACTAAAGCAGGATAGGGAATAAAGCTAACCATGAAACTAGGAAAACAGAACAGGACTGGAACAGGGGAAACTAAATAAAACTAAGAACAAACATCAGGAGCTGACTGACAGAAAACCACAAGGAGAACAGACAAAGGATGCCCACTAGATGGTGCCATCCTGACCATTCATGCATAGATCCGTCTAGCTTTTTCTTGAATGACGGACAGGCTAACAGGTACGTGTCGCTGGTTCTGATCCTCCAACCATAAAACCAACAAACTTTCCATTTCAACAATGAGACCGGACCTTTGTTTTGTTATTATGGTTGATTTCATCGGGGCTGACTCTCTGACATGGTCGAGGATTCAAGCTCTATCAGCCATTATCGTTCCTACTGTTGAACACGCCAAGCCTAATTTTTTTCTGATGTCTGTCGGCTTTGCTCCCTGATCTGTAAGTTTTAAAATCTCCAGCTTACCTCCATCGTGATCGCTTTGCATTTCTTGGCTGCCGCGCTCCCATCCGAAGACTGATTTCCTCTCTTTGGGGCCATTTCAAAGTTAGCACAAGTTAGCTAGCTATAAAACTAGCTCAAAAAATCTCTCTCTCTCGTTGTCTCCATTCGCCAAACTCACCACATGGCTCGTCTTGCGCTGTTACCTTAAATACAGTACGAATCTGTATCACTCCGCCTTTGTCCTTTGGGGGGTACAGTACGCCTGTATCCATCCGCTGCTGTAATTTCCCATTGTCACTGCACCCGCCCACCTCCCCCACACTCCCCCGACAGCACGCAGCTCCGCTGTAAATTTCCATTGTCATGGGGGCTAAGGTAACACCACCTTCCACCATCCGCCACCACCCCCCTCCCCTCATGTAAATTTCCGCCGTCATGACGATTTCAGGTGCCGTAAGGACGCATCAACGCCGTAACTCGATGCAATGCTTTTCAACGGAGCGCGTTTGTAACTCCGAATTGCCGTAAGTCGCGACCGCCGTAAGTCTGGGACTATCTGTACTTGTAGCTGGAGACCACTTCAACCGCAAAGCCTCTTATGTTCAGTGGGGCGTGGGTGTGTTTGTTCTTTCTGAAGTCCACAATCATCTCCTTTGTCTTCTACACATTGATGTGAAGGTTATTCTCTTTGCACCAGCTCTCCAGGTGTTCCACCTCCTGTCTGTAGCTGGACTCATCATTGTTTGTGATGCATCCCACCACCGCTGTATCATCTGCAAACTTTACAGCTGTGGTTTAAGGATTCGTGCACAACGCTTAAAAGAAATATTCAAATATTTAATGGAATATTTGAGGGTGAGAAAATACCTGAGGAATGGAGAAGAAGTGTGCTGGTTCCCATTTTTAAGAACAAGAGAGATGTACAGAGTTGTAGCAACTACAGGGGAATTAAGTTGATGAGCCACACAATGAAGATCTGGGAGAGAGTTGTGGAAGGAAGGCTTAGACAAGAGGTGACTATCTGTGAGCAGCAGTATGGTTTCATGCCAAGAAAGAGCACCACAGATGCCATCTTTGCTTTGAGGATGTTGATAGAGAAGTACAGAGAGGGTCAGAAAGAACTCCATTGTGTGTTTGTGGATTTAGAAAAAGCATATGACAGGGTGCCAAGAGAGGAGGTGTGGTATTGCATGAGGAAATCTGGAGTGGCAGAAAAGTATGTTAGACTGGTACAGGACATGTATGAGGACAGCAGGACATGTATGAGGACAGCAGGACATGTATGAGGACAGCAGGACAGTGGTGAGATGTGCTGTAGGAGTGACAGATAGCTTCAAGGTGGAGGTGGGAGTGCATCAAGGATCGGCTCTGAGCCCCTTCTTGTTTGCTCTGGTGATGGACCGACTAACAGATGAGGTCAGGCAGGAATCCCCATGGACTATGATGTTTGCAGATGACATTGTGATCTGTGGTGAGAACAGGGAACAGGTGGAAGAGAACTTGGAGAGGTGGAGGTATGCACTTGAAAGAAGAGGAATGAAAGTCAGCCGTAGTAAGACAGAGTACATGTGTGTGAATGAGAGGGAGGAGGTGGAACAGTGAGGCTACAAGGGTCAGAGGTCACAAAGGTGCAGGACTTCAAGTACTTGGGGTCCACTGTCCAGGAAAATGGGGAATGTGGTAAAGAGGTGAAGAAGAGAGTCCAGGCAGGATGGAGCGGATGGAGAAAAGTTTCAGGAGTGATTTGTGACAAAACGGTGTCAGCAAAGGTCAAAGGTCAAAGGAAAAGTTTTTTTCATTTTTTATTCTTTATTCATTTTCAGTTAAAATTGAATAATTATTAAGACAAAACAAAACAAAAACAATTTACAAAGAAAATGAAAGGCAGCAGAAAGAAGAAATAATCTTATAACATCTGCTCCTTTAAAAAAGAAAAGAAAATACTTATGAAATAAAATACATTCAAACATAAATAGTCTTTATATAACATAACAGGCCAAAAACCGACTCCGTGCCAAGAACAACCGATTTCAATAAGAATATGCTAAACAATTTCATATTTTTTCAATAAACTACTTTTTTACCATATGAGGAAGCTTTTTTACAATTTTTATCCAAAACATTCCACAGTTTTATTCCTTGAACTGATGTGCATCGTTCCTTTGAATTTGTTAGAATTTTTGGTTTCACTATTGCTAATCCTTTTAATTTGTAATTACTGACTCTCTTAATAAAAAAAGATTGAACAATTCGAGGTGATGAATTTGTATGAGCTCTGTACATAACCTGAAGAATTCTATAGTCAACCAGTTCATAAAACTTTAATACATTTAGCTGTTGAAATAATATGTTAGATGAGTGAGTGTAATGCTTTCCTGTGATGATTCTTATTGCTCTTTAAAAAAAAATAGAATTTGTAGATGTTTTACATGCCTTCCCCCAAACTTCAACACAATAAGTCAAATATGGAAGAACTATAGCATTATACAATATAAGTAATGCTTTATCATTAAATAATTATTTTGCCTTGTATAATACAGCAATAGATATGGCTATCTTTGTTCTCAAATAATTAAGATGAGATTTCCAGGTCAGGTTCTCATCAATAACTACACCCAAAAATTTCACCTCTTTCACTTTACTAATTATATTACCATTAATTTTAAATGTAGCAGCAACTGTGATTTTTCTATTGCTAAATACCATATAATTTGTTTGAAGTAATAATAAAGTTTACAAGACAGTGGTGAGACCAGCTATGTTGTATGGTCAGGAGACAGTGGCTATGTTCACACTGCAGGCAAATCCAACCCATATCCGATTTTTTATGAGAGTCTGAACGCAACACATCTGATGTTTTCAAATCCGACCCAGGCCGTTTCAGTATGTGGTTTTAAATCAGATTTATATCTGATGTTTTCAAAGCGACTGGACAAAAAGACAGGAGACAGAACTGGAAGTAGCAGAAATGAAGATGTTGAGGTTCTCCTTAGGAGTGACAAGGATGGATAAGATCAGGAATGAGATCATCAGAGGTACAACACATGTTGAACAACTGGGAGATAAAGTTAGGGAGGACACTGAGATGGTTTGGACATGTCCAGAGGAGGGACAGTGGTTTGGACATGTCCAGAGGAGGGACAGTGGGTATATTGGTAGAAGGATGTTAGAAATGCAGCTGCCAGGAAAAAGACAAAGAGGAAGGCCAAAGAGGAGATATATGGATGCAGTTAGAGAGGACATGAAGGTAGTTGGAGTGAGGACAGAGGACAGAGTGAGGTGGAGGAGGATGACTCGCTGTGAAGACCCCTGAAGAGGGAAAAGCTGAAAGAAGAAGAAGTAGAAGAAGAAGGAGAGGGCTGAAGAGCACATTATTTGTAATAGGGGAACATCAGACAGGGACATGTGATTGTGGAGAAGATGAGACAATAGAACACATTATTTTGCATTGTAAGAGTTACCAGGTTAAAAGAAACAAGTTAGATAATATCTTATAAATATGAAACTGAAATTGGACATTGTTGATTTATTACAGAAAGATTCTGGAAGCAGAGGATATCAGGCTTTATTTCACTTTTTTATTTTATTTTAAAAACAGAAGTTGTATCTAAACATATTTTGTTGTTTCT
>JBBPBX010010027.1:17776-28791 GCA_038048925.1 Garcialebias charrua
AATGTCCAGAGGACCAGACTTAGCTTTCTTTTTTTTTTTTTTTCTACCTGGATTATTGAGCATGCATCAGGGTATTTTGTCGTGGTTATGTGCGCCACACTCCAGCAGGTGGCGGTAATGTTCCAGAACCCAGTCTGCCAACCGCCAAATAAAATCCACGAAGAAGAAGAAGAAAACGCCGAAGAAGAAGTAAAAAACAACAACACAGCTCTGATTTGAAGGTAATCTTGTAAATTAACGTCGAGTTTTGCCTGAGAAAACATCGAGCTGATTTTTTTATTCAGTCTTTGTGCTTAGTGGGATGAGGATGTTTCGTAAGAAAGTGTGATTCAACATTATTCATCGTAAAAAGTTACGTTAAACGCTCCTGTCGGCTAGGCGTCGTGCTAACACCCATCATTTATATTTTAATTATTTCTGTATGATCTTCAGGTTAAAACGTTTCAGCCTCACTGGTTAAGTCTTAAATAATAAGTGCTGTGTATGTTCCCATGGCGAGGTTGGTTCTCTGCATGCACCCAGGTGCGGCTAGGGGCGCCCGGGGAGCGATTGGGGATTGGGTGTCTTGCTCAGGGACTCCCCGACATGTGGGGATGACTGGGGATCGGGCCTGGGGCTTTCGGGTCCCAGGTTGGCTGCACTGCCTCTACCCCATTAGTACTGGACATAAATAATACCAGCTCTATTTTAATAATAAAAACCACGATTTTCTGCTCTTTGGGGATAAATACATTGAAAACTGTGTTTTATGGATAGAATAATGTTTGAGTGTGCGCCTCTGAGCTAAATATCCCCGCTGTCCTCTGTCGTTCTTGCAGGTAAATCTCTTCAGGATTCTCTTCAGACTCGTTAGATTACTAAACTCGGGCTAGAGGACGTCTTTGGAGGACATGGACGTGAGCATTGCCGTGTCCCTCATCAGGGGCCAGATGGGCACCGCCGTGGAGCGAGCGGTGAACGTGGCGGTGGAGACGGTGTTGGCGGAGATGCTGAAGGTGGTCGGGGTGAAGTTTGAGGAGCTGAAAGCTCAGGTGGATGTGATGAAGAAGGACGTGGCGGTGCTCCAGAGGGAGAAAACCCTGAAGGAGAAGGAGAACGACAACCTCCGAGCAAAGCTGCGCTACACTGAGCTCAAGCTCAAGTACTACCGGCAGGGGGTGGAGGAGGAGCTGCAGCAGAGGGCCTCGGCCCTCGCCCACGTCCACCCCCTCACCTTTGCCCGGACGCAGAGCGGGGCGGCCACCGTCTCCCTCACTGAGCCATTTCCATCGCACTCTGCTCAGAAAGCTGCTGAGGGAGCGCGGAGGTGCAGCCAAGGTGAGAACCGACAACACGTTCAACTCCCGCTCGCTCCTTCTTTGTCTCACTCAGGTTTATGTCTTTAGTCCCAGAATGCACCTCTTCAGAGATGACCGTCCGACGAGCGGTCAGAGGGTACCGTCCTTCAGATGTTCTGGGCTCAGACTCATGTGAGCTGCTACTGCCCGACACGCTGGCGCTGAACTCGTCTGCAGGACCTGCAGAGAACAGGACAGGTGGAGTTTGTTTCTGATCACTCAGCTGTTAGTCGCATGCTCAGCACATTTTACGACCGTTTGAACTTGCACAGTAATCAGTCCTGGGCTTTTCTTCTCTTCTGCAAGTTAAATTGTTTTGCACATAAATTAGAAAGTAAAGAACCGTGCAACAAAAATGGGATGTAGGCAGAAAGCTTAAAACTGAGCGGCCGTGTGAACGCAGCCGCACTAATTATTTTCTAAACGCTTATTATCTATTCCTACAGCCTTTTGTTGCACCATCCCTTATTTTCTTACATGTTGCTGTTATTAAATTCAAAATGATCTTTTTTATGGTACCATATCTTTAGTTTTAACATTTGATAGGTTTAATATGTTTTGTTGTGAATAAAACACGAGTTTATGTGATTTATGTGAATCATTTCATGTTATTTTTATTGATAGTTTATGCCCCAACATGTTTTACCTGAAAGTGTTTCAGAAGCAGATTTATTAAAGGAGACCACATATAGGTCTTTAAAATGTTTATGTTATGTCTGTGTGCTATCTTGACAATATTAATTCATTTTAATACACAAAATAATTCTTAGATAATCAATTATACCCTTTTTAATTCTGCCATTTTTAACTTTCGTTTTGAACGACCGGTTTCTGATACTGAGTTCTGAAGTCCACGCCCTTCAAAGATCTGTTTACGCCCTCTGTAACAGCCAGTATCTGTAATGTGTTGTTGTTTTAAAATTAGCTCTTTTTTTATTACTCATTTGACTTACTGTTAGTGCTAGCTTAAGATAACTTACCGAAACCCGTCTGAGCGCGCCGCAATTTGCTGCTCCTTTTAGCATGAGACCACCCGAATCCGAAGCTAATGTTAGCTTGTTCCTCTTCCGGTGTTCGCCAGCTCCGCTCGTTGCACGCGGAGATTTTGGGAGTTATCGCTGTTCCAGTCAAGACAACACAAAGTTCACCAAGTGTCTCCCGTAAATTAATCCGTAAGGAGAAGGTCCTCGCTGCTGCGAGGCTGCTGCGAGGCTGTACAGTTGAAGCTCCGCTCCATCGCGCCAGAAGAGGGTCCCGTTGCCGCCGGTCCCTACGCCGGGGGTCCGCTCGTTTAATTTTTGCCGGCTGCGCGTTGGGAGCGATCGCAAATACACTAAAAATTGAACTAAAACATAAAAATAACAATTATACTTTATTTATAAAGCCATTTAAAAAAACCACAGCTGCAACAAAGTGCTGTACACATGAAATTAAGAACATATAAACAAAAGATGAGATGAAATCATGAAAAACAACAGTCATGTGTTTAATACAGAAGTGGGTTGAGCCTAACCAGGGGTTGCTAGGTGAGGGGCTGGACTCAGGTTGGGGTGGGTTGTGGCTGCGGTTTGTGACGTCACAAACCGCAGGAAGTGAGAAACGAACCGTTTTTATCACAGACAAATAAATCTACTTAGAGTAAATAAACCACTGGGTGCATTTCTTTGGCCTTAGGACTGTTTTTTTATGAAGTAAATACCCAAAGTTGAGTAAAAAAACCATTAAAAAGTGAATTTTGCATGTGTGGTCCCCTTTAACATTTTTGCTGAAGATATGTAGCTGACCTCAGTTTTTGAGTGAAGTTGCTTTGAACAGCATGAACATGATGATCTTTGAATTTTAGATGATTTCCAGAATTGATTTTGCAGAACAGCGTTGTTCACTTAACAACGTGCCAAGTCACAAATCTGGAATTATTAAACATTACAATGAAATCAGAAGTAACATTCAACATACATGTTTTCCCAAAACCCCTTCTAAAGGGTTAGAGGGTTCGAATGGGCCGTCACACATCCATGGCCCTCAGCACCGGAGTCCCCCAGGGATGTGTGCTGAGGCCCCTGCTCATGCAACCAAAAAGTAAAACACCTTGTAAGTTGAGCACACAATATTGTTCATGTTCTTTTTTAATTTTAAGATTGAATAAGTTGTGTTTATTGTTTGTTTTAGATCCTTATATACTGCTTCTTTTTATATTTTGCTATTTTTGGATGTACCGGTAACTGGGACCCCGAGTACACAATTTCATTCCACCACATGTACCACGTGGTGTGGATGACAATAAAGAACGTTGAACTTTGATCCTTGAATGTCAAACAAATCATTTTTACTGGACCCTTTTTGAGCTGTGGAACCCTGTGGTCTGGACCGGATAAGAACAATCTGTTTTTCTGGTTCAGGACATTGTTCGGGTCAGATGGCTCGAGTCTTTCAGACAAAACGTTGATTTTCATCATAAGAGGCTGACTCGCATCACTACACAGATTCAAGTGATCTCAGAAGATGTAACATTTAGCAGTTAGAGGATAATAACCGTGGTGGGACGTCACAGATTTATAAATGTTACTGAATCAGGTCTGTGTTTTTATTTTCTGACGTGCTCCCTGAGTGAAACTGAATGTGTCGTAGTACTTTGAGATTTTTATTAATGAAAAGTGCATTATAAATAGAATTCATTATTCACCCAATCATTCATTATGATTGTGGACTTCAGAAGGAACAAACACACCCATGCCCCACTGATAATAGGTGGGTCTGCAGTGGAAGTGGTCTCCAGCTACAAATACCTGGGTGTACACATGAATGATAACCTCAGCTGGAGCAACAACACCACCAGCCTGATCAAGAAAGGTCATCAGAGACTCTACTTCCTCAGACGGCTGAGACGAGCCGGTCTGAGCAGCCCAGTTCTCACCTCGTTCTACAGGTGTGCAGTGGAGAGCATCCTGTGCTCCAGCATCAACGTGTGGCATGGAGGCTGCACAGTTGAAGAAAGAAAAGCTCTGCAGAGAGTGGTGAAGGCTGCACAGAAGTCTGTTGGAGTCAGTCTCCCCACCATCACAGACATTTACACCTCTAGATGCAGGAAAAGAGCCACCTGTATCATGAAAGACCTCACTCATCCAGCACACTCACTCTTTGCCCCACTCCCCTCAGGACGGAGGTTGAGGAGCATCAAGTGTAGAACCACTAGACTGAGGAACAGCTTCTACCCTGAGGCTGTTAGACTCATGAATAAATAAAAATAAAATTAAAATAAACACTGCAAAATATCACATCATGGTGATGCTGATATGTTTTCTTGTTGCTGTGTTCATCTGTGACCATCTGTGACCATCTGCTCATACAAACTCATGTTCGTGCTGCTGTTTATTCCCACTATATTAGGCTTAGTGTATTACTAGTTGATGTTTTTCTTAGTTAGTTCTCGATGTTATTACTGTTTTTCTCTTTCATTTGTTGTTGGATGTAACTGGGACCTCGTGTACATAATCTCGTTTTCATCTCATGTACCACATGCGGTGCAAATGACAATAAAGACTCTCTGACTCTGATTATTATTATGATTGTAGTACACGTTGCTGCAGAGCTGGGTGTTGGTGCGCTCATGAACTGGGCTGTTTGTTTCAGTGTTTTTCACTGCAGCTCAGAGGGAGGATGATCAGGAGGCGGAGTGGACCATCACTTTGCAGTCCCACCCACAGAGCCCTCCACCGGTCTGGACCCATGTGGGGCAGCAGCAGCCGGCAGCTGTCTCGCTGTCACCAGATGTTTCCACTCCAGCTGACAGCTCCAGTCTGCCCTCTGCTGCTCTGAAGGTGACAACACAACACAGGAAACAAACCAAGGGTTCATTCTGTTTCACATCTGAATTCACTGAACAAGATGAATACATCGTCCTCCAAAATGGTAGAATGCAAAGTTCACGTTGTTTTTCTTCTTTTAATTTGTAAATTAAAATAAAGAGCTTTAAAGTTCAGCACATAATTAATTTTGATAAACCACAAGCTGAGGTGGGTCTCCCAGGTGCTTCAGGATTCAGGTGTGCAGTCTGATAACCTGTTTGTGTGCAGGTAAAGCAGGAGGTCCAGCCTCAGCCAGAGGAGGAGGAGGAGAGCGTGATCTGTATCAAAGAAGAGCCAGAGGAGGTGATGGCCTCCCTGCTGGACTGTCAGCTGGAGCAGGGATGTGCCCCGAAGTCACAGGTCAGCTCGGAGTTATGCTTGTCAAAGAAAAAAATGCAAGCACATCAACTAATTTTTGTTAAATATGTATTTTCATCTGAGGTGCATGTTCGCTGTGAGAGACATAATCTTAGAAAATATATTAATAATAAAATCCGGAAATCACAATGTATGATTTTTAAAAATATTTTATTTTTGTGTTACTGCTGCAAATAAGTATTTGAACACCAGAGAAAATCAATGGGCCTCATGCACGAACATGTTCGTATTTTTATCCTAAATTTCTCTTACTTTTGTTCGTACGAAGCGTTCGTACGAACATGCCACGTCAGATCCAACAAACTCTTCTATCCTCAAGAAAAGTGTGTAAATGAGTTGCGTACGTTGATGAATTCCACCTGTTCTATCAACCTGCGCGTGCACGCGGAGAGGTTATTTACATAATTCCCACCCCTCAAAACACCATATAAGGCTACGTTTCCTGTCTCGGAGGCAAAACGTGTTCGTTCATAAAATGACAGCGAAAAGTAAAAAGAAGAACTCTACCGGTGCGGAGATTGAAGTTTTGCTCTCTGAGGTCAAGAAAAGAAAATCTGTCCTTATTAGCAGCGTCACTCATGGGAGTAAATGACCAGCTAACGCCAAAGAACGTTTGTTTATAATAAATGTGGACCTTAAAATATGCACGCGTCCTGGTGGCTTACTGGATAAAGCATTGCACCGTTAGGTGCTCCTGTGGGTTCGATTCCCACAAGGTATGACTATTTTTTTTTCCTTCTTTCTTTAGATTATTTATAGGAGCCAAGCTGGTCTAGTTGCAGGGCTTTTGACTACGGATCCGAAGGTCGCGGGTTCGCGCCCCGGCCACTACCCAGCTTGGGGTGTCTATGAGTGCACACCTATTTCTCCAGCTCCCCGAGCGCTTTCGGGCTGCTCACTGCACCACCTGGTAGGTGGTTGGGTTAAATGCAGAGACGAATTTCGTCTGTGTATGGGAACATACGCAGATGACAGGAATAGACATTATTATTATTATTATTATTATTCATTCCAGATTAAAAAGACTTTATGCTTCATTTCTTGTTGTATTGTAAATAGTTTTCTTGTGTTTTTTAAATCTGGAATGAATTAAAAGAAGAAAAAAACGTTGTCCCATGTGGGAATTGAACCCATAAGCTTCAGAACTGCGACGCAATGTCCATCTCACTGCGCCATCTGAGGTCTATGACAGCAACAGGAGGAGGTCCATCTAAAGTCTGCGTTACCGAAGTCTGCGTTACCGAGACAAATTAAACTTAAATTAATTCATAATTTAAGTTGGTTTCAGTTTGAGATCTTCATATTAATATTGTAGTGTTAGAAAACGGCATTGATAACAAATTGATTTTAATTTAAATACTTTAATCCGTTAGTCATTATTACATTTAAAATTATAATTCGACTTCAAACAGAACCTATTGTCAAAAACAATTGTGGTGCGTGACTTTTTTAAACTCTAAATATTTTCTAAATAACGAAATATGAAGTTATTAGTGGAGAAATTCCGTCTGGATGACAGCAGACCGACTGCTCGTAAAATATACGACAGGTCCGGACCACTCGTAAATTTTGTTCGTATCTGAAAAAAATCGTAGGATACGAAAACATTGTTGAATGCCACAAATGATCCTAAATCACTCGTACGCACAGTTTAAGAACAAATCTGTGCGTACGAACGGTTCGTGCACGAGGGCCAATGTTCATATTGGTGCAGTAGCCTTTGTTTGTAGTTGCAGAGGCCAAACGTTCCTGTAGTTTTTCACCAGTGTGCACACACTGCAGCAGCAGGAGTTTGGAGCATTCCTCCACACAGATCTTCTCTAGATCAGCCAGGTGTCTGGGCTGTCGCTGAGAAACAAGGAGTTTGAGCTCCCTCCAAAGATTTTCTACAGGGTTTAGGTCTGGAGACTGGCTAGTCCACTCCAGAACCTTGATCTGCTTCTTACAGAGCCACTCCTTGGTTCTCCTGGCTGTGTGCTTCAGGTCATTGTCATGTTGGAAGACCCAGCCACGACCCATCTTCAAAGCTCTAACTGAAGGAAGGAGGTTGTTCCCCAAAATCTCACAATACATGTAATACTGTACATGTATTATTATACATATATATACATACCATATTTTCCGGACTATAGGTCGCGGCTTTTTATCATTTTTTCATGGCCTGCGACTTATAGTCAGGTGCGACCTATATATGGCTTTTTATAAAATAAGCTGATTTGTAATCATTTATTAACAAAAATTAAACTGAGACACACTCTTACAATAATGTCAGCTAACAAATATTTTTTTAGGTGTTTATCCTGCTAAAATTATTCATTTATTAAAGAAAAGTTCAGCTCAGACACATATTTGCTATAATTTTTTATCAAACAATTAATTGTTTTTAAGTGTTAATCTTCTTAAAAGCCTTGCTGTGCGCTCCTGTGGAAGAGACATTTGCAGCAGAGCTAAACACGGTCCACATTTTGACGTAGGTGCGACCTATATATGGATTTTTCCAATTCTTTGGCAATAATTGGACAATGCGACCTATACTCGGGTGCGACCTATAGTCCGAAAAATACGGTATATATACAGTATATATATATATATATATACACNCACACACACACACACACACACACACATATATACATCCATCCATCCATCCATCCATTATCTTTTACCCGCTTCTTCCATTTTGCGTCACGGGGGTCGCCGGGGTCCCTGTCCAGCAATCACTGTAGCCGTTTTCGCATTGACCAGCCCTCTATGGCCCGCCCCGCCTTCTAACCCGGGTTCAGCGTGTTCGCATTTTCCTTTTTTTCCCCGGCTCCGCCCTCGTCATGGAACCATCTCCACCGTGGTTCTATCGGGCCCAGCTCCCCCGGCCCAGTTTGACGTCATGTACTGCTCACATTTGATTCGTTGTTTGCAGCAGGGGCTGGACTCGTTCTAACAACAACCTCAGTACCGTAGGGCTGTATTTCATTCAAATTTAACTACAGAAACCCCTAAAACAATTGTTAGCTGAATTAGTTTTTCTGAGTTAAATTTTTGTTAATAACTGATCACAAATCAGCTTATGTTACAACGTAAATAACAACGAAGCGCGCACCCATTTCCGCCTTTCAGCGCGACTTGAATGTCATTAAACAATAACTAAAACAATAACTAATATTGTCTAACTGTTGCGCGCAGCCAGGGTTTTAAAATATAACTAATAATCTCTAACTTCTACGTGCAGCTAAAATGTTAAGAGGAGTGATTCCTATATGGGTAAGGTGGACACCTGAAAATCCAGTCCGCTGTATAGCTCAAAGCGTTAATGCACTGTCGTTTTGACCCGGCGAAGCGGGTTCGCTTCCCGCCTGGGACAAAGTTATTTTACTTTTTTTTTTTTTATTGGAGTAAATAAAAAGGAGTTTGTTAACCAAACAAACTCCTTTTTATTTAAAAGAAAATGTGAATAAAAAAAAAAAAGTAAAATAACTTTGTACCAGGCGGGAAGCGAACCCGCTTCGCGGCGGACTGGATTTTCAGGTGTCCACCTTACCCATATAGAAATCACTCCTCTTAACATTCTAGCTGCACGTAGAAGTTAGAGATTATTAGTTATATTTTAAAACCCTGGCTGCGCGCAACAGTTAGACAATATTAGTTATTGTTTAATGACATTCAGGTCGCGCGGAAAGGCGGAAATGGGTGCGCGCTTCGTGTTATTTACGTTGTAACATAAGCTGATTTGTAATCAGTTATTAACAAATATTAAACTCAGAACCACTAATATATATACTCAGCAAACAAATACTTGTTAGCGGCGTGTCCTCTCTTAAAACACTGTAAGCGCGCACACAAGAACACTCCACCCACGTCAAGTGAACACTCCACCCACGTCAAGTGAACACTCCACCCACGTCAAGTGAACACTCCACCCACGTCAAGGCTGCTCTCCGGACAGTGCGTAATGAACGAGGGCGGGCCAGGGACGACCCAGACTGGGGAGGGCCGGTCAATGCGAAAACGGCTTGTGTGAGAGGCGGGGGACGCCCTGGACAGGTCGCAAGTCCATCACAGGGCCACAAAGACAAACAACCATTCACTCTCTCATTCACACCTAGTGACAATTTAGAGTTACTATCAGTCTAACATGCATGTGTTTGGACTGTGGGAGGAAACCGGAGGAAACACACACATGCACGAAGAGAACATGCAAACTACCCCCAGAGAGGCCCCTGGACCGGGATTTGAACCAGGGACCTGCTCGCTAAGAGGCAGCTGCTCTACCAGTTGTGCCACTGTGCTGCCCCCACACACATATACAGGTAGTCCTCGACTTATGATGGAGATCCGTTCCTACGCTGCGTCGTAAATCGAATTTCGACGTAAGTCAGAACATACGTAAATACTTCACCTTATACGTACAGTACTGTATTTTACCAAGCACTTAGCCTATCCTAACACAGTATTCTACATAATTATTAAAACACATACACTTGGGAGCCATAATGAAGAAAAAAAGAGTTAATTTCTACTGGGATGCTGCTGGTGAAGCCGTTCCTCCGTCCCTCCTCTGTATTCTCCATTGCGTTTACGTCGTAAAACCGCTGTGCAGCTTGGTCCATCCTCCGTACGTATTCGTTTATGACGTAAAACCACGTTCACAGTACACACAGTAACAGTAAGTTCTACTATGTACAGTTTTGTTTTTTGAATGTCCAGAGGACCAGACTTAGCTTTTTTTAGAGAGTACAGGGCAGCTGTAGCCTCCGCAGCTAGTAAAACCGGAAACTGCCGGAATCTGTGTAACTCGGCTTTTCAAAATAAAAATTTCAAAATATATATTTGAAACATCGTAACTCGAGGCCGTCGTCAGTCGAGGACTACCTGTATATTCATTCATTCAACCTTTATTTAGTCAGGTAAATCTTTTGAACCTCATGGGCTCATTTACGAAAGCGACCTGCTAAAACTAAAGAACAATGAACAGCAGTGGTAGAATTTCCTTAAACAATAAACAATAAACAAACAAACAATAAACAATAGAAAACAAAAGAGAGAAAAAAACAAAAGATTTTTTTTTTTTTTTTTTAACAAAGTATCAAAAAACTAGCAAAACATTATAAGGTAGACGTATAAAATCAAAGACAGGAACAAATCTGCATTGGTTTTTGCCAGGATTCCAACAGATTCTGAAAACCATTTAGAGAAGTCAAGGTCGAGAGCTTCAGATCTTTTTGTAAGATATTCCATGAAGCAGGAGCAGAGTAGGAGAAGGCCCTTTTTCCAAGTTCAGTCCTCACTGACGGAACACTGCAGGTAATCATGTCCTGAGAGCGCACACTGTAGCTGCACTCACGCAAAGACATGTAGGAGGAGATGTATGAGGGCAGCAGACCAAGAAGTGATTTAAAGATGAAAATGTACCAGTGGAAGAGTCTGCGTGAGGTTAATGATGTCCAATTAACCAGTGAAT
>JBBPBX010010027.1:37739-56448 GCA_038048925.1 Garcialebias charrua
ATTCATCAGCTTAAATCCTTCCGTTCCCAGTCTTCCCCTGTCTCCACGGGTGTCCCCCAAGGCTCTGTCCTCGGACCCCTCCTCTTCATCATTTACCTCCTTCCTCTAGGTCACATCTTCCGCAAATACGGCGTCCATTTCCACTGTTATGCTGATGACACACAGCTCTACTTGTCATCAAAACCTAACTCCACCCACCCACCCTCCATCCTCACCGACTGTCTCAATGAGCTAAATCACTGGTTTTCTAACAATTTCCTTCAACTAAACAGTAACAAAACAGAAATCATTCTTGTTGGTACCAAAAACTCTATTTCAAAATCAGAACATCTTCTCGTCCCCCTTAACAACTCTCTGCTATCCCCCTCCCCTCAGGTCAAGAGTCTCGGTGTCATCCTCGACACCACTCTCTCCTTCACTTCACACATCAACAATATTACTCGGTCTGCCTATTTCCACCTCCGTAATATTAACCGTCTCCGTCCTTCTCTCACACCCCGCTCCACAGCCATCCTGGTGCACAGTCTTGTGACTTCCCGTATCGATTACTGCAACTCCCTTCTCTACGGCCTCCCCAACAAATCTCTCCACAAGTTACAGATGGTCCAGAACTCAGCTGCCCGTGTCATCACTCAAACCTCCTACTATGATCACATCACTCCTGTCCTGCAGCAGCTCCACTGGCTCCCGGTTAAATCACGCATCATCTTCAAAATTCTACTTCTCACGTTCAAAGCTATCCACAACCTTGCCCCTCCTTATCTATCTGACCTCCTACAAATCTCCATCCCATCACGCTCTCTCAGATCCTCCTCTTCGCTACATCTCCATGTACCCTCTGCCCGCCTCTCCACCATGGGGAGCAGGGCCTTCACCTGCTCTGCCCCTCACCTCTGGAACGCTCTACCGCCAGACCTTCGAAACACCACCTCCCTTTCTCTGTTCAAGACAGCCCTGAAAACACATCTCTTTAGACTAGCTTATCATTAACTTTACTAAATGTATTTTTATTATTTTGCATTTTATAATCTTTATGTATTTTATATTTCAATTTGTCACTGATAATGTTTGATCTGTATTACACTGTATTGGTTTGTTAAGTGCCCTTGGGTGTCCTGAAAGGCGCTTTTAAATAAAATGTTTATTATTATTATTTTATAAAAAGCCATTAATAGGTTGCACCTGAATATAGGTCGCAGGGCATGCAAAAATGATAAAAAGCCGCAACCTATATTCCGGAAAATACAGTACTCAACATCTCACATATTGGTTTATAGACTAGCCTGGTTTGTAGCCTTATAAACCTTCAGTTTAAGACTGTGACGCAATGCAAGAAGGGTGGTTGTAACTATTCAAGGCTTAATCACAAAACATCACTTCCCGTAAACACGGTTTTAGGTTGTTGGTTTTTTTACAAAAATGTAACCCATATTTAACAAAATGGATCATTAAAATATTCTTGAGTCTTGAGTTGGATTTGCTCATTAGAAAAGCTACAACCCTGAAAAACCGTCAGAGGCACTATATTCAAGCATCGCACAAAGGATGAAGCATACAGCAGTTCCTACAGTGCACCCCTGAACTTGTCAATTTTTGTACAGTCTTCTTTAAATGCTGTCTTCATTGTCATAACTGTACAAGAGCAGAATAATTATAGTTTAATTAATTTTGTAAATGTTTCATTCTGTTAACCACAGATCTGTAGTCTTTTGCTGACAGATGGAATATTTTTTTGTTGACAAAAAATGTTGAATGAAGATTGATAGAACAGCAAGAGAGCTGACAAAGGATTTCTGGCATTAAAATGATTGTTATGAACTTTATCTTGAGTCTTATTTGAGAAACAAATGGCCCTGTCATCAACAACACACCATCTATAATTCGTTGTCCCTTTTTTCCCCCATAAACAGTTATTTTGCTTTTGCCGGCCTTGGTGCCAGAAGATAAATAAGGGGAATTAATTTGTGTCAAGATGACAGGAAAGCGCTGCTCTGTTTGGCAGGAAAAACAGAGCACGGAGTGTTATTAATGACTCAACATGAGGGCTGCAAGGACCACAGTCATTCAAAAGGAGGTCAGGAAAAAGGGAGGCAAGACATGGAGGACAGGGAGGACAGAAACTGGGTGCTAATACAAGAAGAAAGGGAATATTCTGTAAAGTGGCAGATGAACAGAGGGAACTATAGTTGGTAGAACACCCACCACTCCTCAGTGTTCACAGCTTGTCCTAGTTTTGTGTCGCTAGCCTTGTAATAACTTTTGTGTAGTTAACTGGTTCCATACTACTGACTGGTCAGGTGTTTGTTGTGTGGAGGTTAGTTGTCAGGCCAACTTATAGAACATTGACGTCAAAGTCAAAGTCAACTTTATTGTCAGAACTGCAATATGTACAGGACATACACAGGATTGAAATTGCATTTCTCTCAGTCCCTCGGTGCAACAGTAACCATCTAAACACTAAACACTAAAACATTTAATAAACATAAGCATAAAATAGTAAAAGTGTAACACTGTCCTGAGTTTTTTCATAGTAGTATAAAAGTATGAAAATTTACACCAACACTGAAACACCAAACACCCCTAAAACACCAAACACCCAATGAACATAAGCATAAAATGAAATAATAAAAGTGTAATACTGTCCTGAGTTTTTGCATAGTAGTATAAAAAGTATAAAAAGTATATCTATAAAATAAACTGAAGGTTCTAGCATTGACATTTGCAAAGAGTGGCACAGCAGCATATGAGTTAATGTACACAGTATATGTATGAGGTAGTTGATGTTGGTATAGAGGCAAAGTGGCATATGCAGTGAGGCACATAAGGCACATTTGGCATCCTTAGATAAGGCTAGTCAGAGAATGCTGTATATGTATCAGCAGTAGTGTAGATAAAAGTAGTGTAAATGTAAACAGTAGTAATAAATGTAAAGCAGTAGTAATAAATGTAAACAGTATTAATAAATGTAAACAGTGAATGTAAACAGTAGTATGACTATAGGCAGTGATGTAATACAAACATTAGTGCAAATATGAGAAGTAGTGCAAACTGAATGAGCACATGACCGAGAGTTTAGTGAATAACCCGTTTGTTAAAAACTTTGTGTTGTGTGGTAATGTGTGAGAAAGTTTGTTGTGTTAAGGCAGTTCAAATGGGAGGGGAGGCAGAGCAGGCAGAGTGTTTTAGTGTTTCACAACCTACACAGCACAGTGTCGGTGTTCTTAGTATCCTACTTGGCTTTTGTTTATGATTATCTACCTCATGCTATCAGATATTCTAAACAAACACACACACACACACACAAATCATTTAAATTAAATTCAAATATACTTTATTAATCCCAAAAGGAAATTAAGCATTGTAACTTGTTATCCTTGTTTCATTACGGTAATAGACGTTAGAGATACTGATGACTGTAGGCAGGAAGGATATGCCGCTCGATCCATCTACCTGGACTCGGCTGGCCTCTCTGTCCCTCCAGGCTGAAGGACCTCCTGAACATTGGGCAAAACTCCTCCAAAGAGCGATGGTCACTCCTCCCAGCAGCCCACCAAGCTACTGCAGACAGCCAGCTGCAGGTGCTGGGGGATGAACCTGGTCCATCTGCTGTCATGACCCGTGTCCCCTGCCATCTCCAGGATCTCAGTGGTCAGGCACTTGAGCACAGCCGGCAGGGAGACGGGAATGCATCTACGGCACCTCCTTTTCAACTAATTTGAAATTTGGCTCTGCGTTTGAAATTAGTTGAGCTTTTGATATGTTGGTTAGCTGCTCCCAGTTGTAAAAACACTGTGTAGTCATGGTTAAGGCCGAGATACACTCGAGCGTCCTCACGGTACGCCTATACGCAGCGTACGTACGCCAAGGCAAAAGCGTAGCCCCGCGTAGCCCCTCAGGGCATGTACGCGCAAAGCTTTTTTTTTACTACGCGTGCGCGATACGCGTGCGCGATACGCGGTGTCTGACCATAAACTTCCCGGCGCCGGACTGTTTTGTATGTTACACAAATGAAATAAATTCCCCTTCTTTATCGCTGATCGGGCCTTTTCTTTTGTTTTTTTGCCTAAAGTCAAGTAACCGCTTCTTCCTCCGTTCACTCGATGATTGAAATGAATGAATTCAGGTCCTACCTGGGTGCGCGATGTTTTAAATATCCCTGGTGGGCTGTGTGCTGCAGGAAAAGCGCTCCCTGTTATTATTTTTATTTCTGAGAGAACTTTTTATAACATATATAGTAGAAACACCGTATCAGAACACCGCAGAAGTCCAGCGAGCTGCTCATGATGCATTCTCAAGGTTTCACTTTCAGCTGACTGAACGCTGTCAATCAATTCAGTAGGCGTGTCAGCAAGTGACCAATCAGCGAGCTCAGTTGAGTCCCCTCCGTGTGCAGCAGCTCATATTACAACAAGGAGAACGTGAGCTGAAGTATAGCAGCAAAAACATACGCACAAAATATGCGCGTATACGCGCGTATACAGAGGACGCTTCAGTGTATCTCGGGCTTTACACATCATAACAAATGTCCAAAAGTAAAAACAAAAGTTTCAGTAAAAATCCTTCAAGCTGCACAGCATCTGATACCAGAGGAAACAATCATCCGAAAAATATGATTTACATCCAGAAAAAAAAAAAAAGGAATTAAAGTATCCAAAAGAAATATCTCAGAGTGAGTGTAACGGAGCTACTCCAACATTCAACCATCCTGAGAGGTGCAATTCTAGAACTAATGTATCTCTTTGGTTTGTTGTATTCCTTTATTATAACTGATCATTTGAGTGGAAAATCCATGACAATGTGTTTAAAACGTTGCTTTTAAAAAAAAAAATTGGATGAACATATTTGAAACAACAGCACATGCCACAGCTTTATTATTCCAGTATTGAATGGCATTTCTGTAAAAAAAAATAAAAAAATCTGTTAAAAAATATAAAAAAATAACAACATAAACCAGGGCACAAACAAAAAATGCTTCTGAAATTACAAGTCCTTCTAAGTAAGAGCAATTTAAACACCATGAACAAGTTCAACAAAGTTCAGCCAGCTCATCTGGATGGTTTCTTTTGTATGTTGAGACGTTCTGTCCTTCATCCAAATTAGGGTCTACAGGTCTCAACATAAAAAAAAAGAAACTGCCCAGATCACTTGACTGAACTTTGTTTGACTTTCTACCTGGATTATTGAGAACAAACTTTGATGGTAAATGGTAAATGGAGCTTATTTATATAGTGCTTTCAAGCCCCCTGTGTGGAGCCCCAAAGCGCTTTACAATACCAGCCATCCACCCATTCATACAGACATTCATACACCGGTAGTGGTAGCCTGCCTTGCAAGGCGCCATCCAGTCCTACCGGGAGCAACTCTGGGTTAAGTGTCTTGCCCAGGGATACAACGACACATGGTGGGCGGACGCGGGATTCGAACCTCCAACCTTCCGATCGGGGGTCGACTGCCATTACCACTGTGCCACGGCCGCCCTCGCCATATTGATGACCATAAACAAGTGCTCTTGTAAATTTTATATTTATGCTGGAGCCATATCCAGACATCAGATATACAATTTTACAAGTAAAAAGGAAAAATAAATTGACATAATATGTGGTAAATAAAAATACTGTGAATGAAAAAGCCCATACACAGTAGTAGTAGTGTATTCTCACTGTTGGATCAACAAATAAAAAGGCATATGGGACTCTAAAAGTAAGATATATTAGAATGTGAATGCTGCCGAATGAAAATGAAAGTGTATGTTTTGGGTAACAACCGAGGCAGATGTAAGCCGATATAAAGATTGTTTCCACAAACTCCCCACATACCCTTTGGCAACTCAGACACAAGCACTGACCCAGGTCATGGAGTGAATGTGAGTTTAAGTCTGCAAATATCTGCAACTATCAGGATGATGCAAACATCTGCATTTTTTTCCACATTTCTTATGCATTGAAGTAAACAAACTGGAAGCTTGAAGTTCAAAAGTTCAGCATTAAATGCAGTATTGTGAACAAGTTCTAGGCTGTAACTAATCCTCCTATGTACAATCCCTCTTCCTTCCTTCCTTCATCTTGTGAACATTTTCAACTCAATTTACAGTTAAACTTTTGACTGTCTAAGATAATATGTTTTAAAGCATGAGCAGGTATTATAAAAAAAAATGGTAATAATGTAAAATCAATGTGGCTTTAATTTTGGAGGCAGTTGTCAGTGCCTTGGACACTGTTTCATTGGTTTGACTGTGGCCTGTTGGGTGATTTCATTGGTCAGATTTTTTTAACCTGTATTTATATGGTAAATGGTAAATGGAGCTTATTTATATAGCGCTTTCCAGCCCCCTATGAGGGGCCCCAAAGCGCTTTACAATACCAACCATCCACCCATTCATGCACACATTCATACACCGGTAGCGGTGGTCTGCCATGCAAGGCGCTGCCAGTCCTACCGGGAGCAACTCTTATTATTATAACCTATAGATAGTCTCACTGAGTCACGAGGACCCACCCACCCCCCAAGAGAGACGTGTATTGGACAGCTATGTGAGAGTCCGAGTCCGACAAAGCTAAACATTTTTGGCAGCATGACGTTTGTTAGCCCATCACTGGTGTGTCTTACAATTACTGAGTACAGTTGCAGCGCATGATGCTAAAATTAGTACAATACGCTCGCTTTAGGTGTCAAACGTGTAGAGAACCACTTTGCTAATTAATTATGGCAGTGTGTGATGCAATTTTTTTACAGTCAAAGGTCTAGCACACACATCACATCGGCTGTTTAACAGTATTTCCACAGCATGTACACTTTATTCATTGCTTTCATATAAACGAAAATGAATAAACCACATCTAGGGTTATCGCATTTACATTTCACATGTACGTAACACTCTGCTTAAGTTCAGCATTTATAATATGCAGGTTTTCTATACAAATATTTACTGTAAAACAGTAGAAATAACAAACAGTCATCACTATTTATGATTAACAGTTGCTGCAATGACTGTGCCTTTTCTGAACCGGCCTATCTTGTTAAAAATATGAAAGGACAAGCTCTGTGGGTGTGTGCATCTGCAGAAGGATCTGACAAGACACTTGGTTTACATGCCCGAGATTGCTGGGGTCTTGACAAACATGTGATTATTTCTCAGTAATTAGCTTGTTGGCATCCCCGTGGCAAAAACAAGGGTGGTAATTATGAGGAAGAGGTCTTGGGACGGCTGTCTGCTTCTCTACAAAAAACACAACTCACTGGGGGACGTGACAATGAGATGAGAACAGGAGGGCAGGGGAGGAGGGATGGCATTTGTTGACTGTGTCCATGCTGTCATCGAAAACAAAACAGTCTTTTAATTGCCATCCAAGGAGACTAAACGTAGGATGTGGGTGCAGTGATGTGGAACAGAGTGTAATAGCAGAAAATGCCTTCTAAAAGTCATTGAAGGAGATGGATAGTAGCACCTGCATATTGTGGCTGATGGGAAAACTATAATTGCTAAATGAATCTGCCAATAAACCCCTATATTATAGTAATGAAATTTAAGAGCTTACATTGGGAATGTTCATACTCTTATATGTAAAATATGCAGTTGTAGAAAGTGCATAGCAGTTTAAAGGCTCACTGCAGGATGTTTGGAGGATGGAGGTTCTGTCAAAGTCTGAAGGGCAGAAGGTCACTGGGGGCAGATGAAGATCCATCTGACGAGTTCTGGTCGGACCAGTACTCAACCTCTGGACCCACAAGAACCCATTTCTAGCAGTTGCTTGGCAACTGCTTGCTGTAATTAGTCCTGAGATGTGGCCTCCAGTCAAATACCCTCACTTCTAGGTCAGACCATGAAGGAGCAGAACCACACCTACCAGACTCTGGTTGCTGAAGTGAATTTATAGGGAGCAATAAGAACATTTGCATTGTTTGCAAATTAACAAAAGAAAAAAGTTCACATAATGGCCAAAAACTGTTTCTTTTTGCGGTTAATGGGAACATTTTGTTTATATTTCTTTGTTTATGGGCATGCTTTGCTGTTGTTGGTTTCACTTTAGAAAAATTTTACCCATCATCTGAAAAGCTGCACAAAACATCACCAGTTTCAATTTAGTGTAATGACTACTTACCTAAAACAGTATTAAGGGTCATATGCAGTACAAATAGTTCTGTCAACTTAGGTATGACATCATAATTTAGAGTGATTTCCAAGAATCACATTACAATCTATCATACTGGAATCTGTGAGGTCTATACAGTATATTGTGTTTCCAACCAATTTTTGCACGGCTGTTCTTGTGGGAAGTTAATTTGCTTTTTGGAGGGTTGTGACTGGTAAGCCTGTCACAATAACAAATTTTGTTGGATGATTAATTGTCTCAGAAATTATTGGGATAAACAATAATATTGTCTGAAAATTGAAAATAATTACTGGTAGTAACTATTGTCAAATTTAAGAAGAAATGTTAATTTCAGCCTTGGGGCCTTTCAGTCAGTGGCCCCAAGGCTGTGGAACAGTTTGCCCCTGCAGCTTTGTTTTGCTAACTTTGTTGAGGTTTTTAAAAAACAACTGAAAACGCTTTTATTTGCTCAGACTTTCATGTCATGATTGTATTGTATGTTTTATTGATTTATATTTGTTGTTTTTATGCTTGTTTCATTCTTTGTATACTTTAAGCGTTGATTTTTATTGTACAGCGCTTTATGATTTTATGTCTGTGATAAGCGCCCTAGAAATAAACTTTACTTACTTACTTACTTGTTTGTTTTGAGTGTAGTAGCTTTTTTTTTGACCACCGGATGGCAGTATAAGACTGTTTGAACTGAAGGATGGATAGTGAGGGAGCGAGCAGCGTGTATCTTTAAGTAAAATGAGAGAGAGGCCCCTTGACGTGACATGGGCTGTCTCGCCTTCCTATTTTTGGTTCTCAAAATGACAGAGGCTCGGTGGTTTGAGCTCTTTAGCATAGCATTTTTCACACAAAGCTTTTAATAAAAATAAAATAAAAACAAGTTATCAACTTCTTTATACAGAGAAAAACAACTTTTTACACGAAGGCACAGGTTTCAACCATGAATTTTGGAGCTTCCACAAGACGGAGGATCTTTCCCGAGGTCCGCCTGTTATGTTAGCTTAGCTCGTAGGTTAGCTTCTCAGCTTAGCTGGTTTTAACAATCCCAAGTAGGTTAGCTTCTCAGCTTAGCTGGTTTTAACAATCCAAAAAAAACAAAAAAAAAACAATTTTGGATGGTTAAATAGATTTTAAAGAGAAAGTGAGGGGTCAGTGAAGAGCACCAGAGTTGAATTTTTTGTCATCCAGTGTCTTCAGTGGAAAGAGAGAGATACAAAGAAATTATAAAGCCGATAGATGAAAATGAGGTTGATTATTTAAATTTTTCCTTGGATTATTGATTTATTGTTTATCGCAACAGGCCTAGTGACTGGTAGAGACATGTCAAAATGACAAATGTTAAAATGACTACAAAAATCTTCAGGATGCAGGTGTTTTTCAGCAGAACACTAAAATTTAAGAATGCAAAGTTACCTTTATTAGCACTTTACCTAAGATTGGTGTATACCAAAATAAATGTTTGAGTATTTTGTAATTTTATTTATCTGGGTAAGACATACTAGTATTTTGTATGGGATTATTGATGTGAGAAAATATATATTTTTTAAAAAAAGTTACAGTAAAAAGAACAGTAAAGTATTGCACTTATGGTGAATTGTGACAAATGAGGTAGTGAGGAAACTAAAGGCCACTTTTGGCAAACAGTGCAGCAGAGACTGGGAAAAAAAAAAAAAGCTGACTCAAATAAAGACAAATTACCATCTCCATACTGTGGTGAGATTGCATTTACTGATAGAGGAAGAGAGTAACAGTTCAGTCTCCACAGAGTTTAAATTCATCATGTTGTGTTTACAACGAGCTGATGGAACTTCTTTGTGCAGGACATAGGAACTAGTGAATGGAATGTAATAAAGAGAGATGATAGAAACTGGATCATAAAGTTTGACTGCCATGTTGTCATCGAGCCCCTCCTAAAACTGACCCTTTCTATATGAATAAGTGATCATTTTGATCCATTTGATTATGCGGTAGACTATTCTCAAATTTTAGGTTTGCTACAAACCTAATATTTAGTGAAGAATAATTGCAGATGTTAATCCTTTTTATTTGTTTATTTATTTGATGGTGTTTTTGTCCCATAAAGTATTGGCTTTTATATTACACATTTGAATTTGACTCTTTACTAACATACCATATGGATTTGAACAACTTTAAAGCGTCATACATTGCCCATTATTCCATTGCTTTTCCGTAATTAAAGCCTTTGGGGTGTATTTTGAAATCACTGCTGTACTTGTTTGGAACTAGTTTATGATCTAAGAAGCATTTTGATATCTAACCAGTGAAGTAAGCCTGAATCAATCAATTCAAACTGACAGACCATCAACATTCTCATATAAAATGTATAAAAACAGACTTTATAACTCATCAAAGTTCACTGATTTAAACTGTTGTTTTAAGATCAGACTGCTTTTGTTGTGGTCTTCAAAGACTCATAAAGCCTGCACTCTCTCCTTTATTTATTTTAATTTTACTTTTACTCATGGTCAAACTTGTATCCAAACACCAGTACCATATTTTCCAGACTATAAAGCGCACCAGATTATAAGGCGCAATTTCACTGAACGGGTCTGTTTGCATGCATAAGGTGCACCAGATTATAAGGCGCATTAAGCGAAACATAAGTCAGATAAGTCAAACTTTATTCAACTCATTCATAATAACTCTCAACATTGTTCAGTTGTACCACATAAAATCGGTTTGAGGTCAGTAAGCACAACCAGTATTAATACAGAAAGCGCGATTAAAAGGCTCACTGTCGATTTTTGAGAAAATTAAAGGATTTTAAGTGCGCCTTGTATTCCGAAAAATGTGGTATTTGTGCATAAAAGGCTTTACCTTTTGGTGTCTTCGATTTGGCACTTTGGAAAAACTAAGTGCTTCATATAACAATGATTTAGCATTTGAATGTTGCTCTTTTTTTTACAGTACTGTCCTGTGGCCTTGTGTTCTGTTGAAATCAGAAGAAACTTTATTTTTTTGTCTGTTTAAAGAGACATTAAACAGATTGCCCATAATGTCAGTGAGTATCTGGCTCTCTGTGACATGAACACTGTGACCCGCATCTCTTCAGAAGTGTTGTTCTGTCCCACTGGGGAGTTTTGACATTTCCCAATGTGTTCTTTTTTAACTTGAGTTTTTGCTTTATGCTTTTGACAGATCTGCCTTCTCGTTATTTTAGAGCTTTGCAGGACTCCACTTGCATTGTTCCCACTATGTTTTTTAGTTTATTTTCTTTTTAAACGTCCACTTTCCAGCCACCCACATCTGCCGACGTCCTCGTGAATTGCCTGTCCACTGGCAAATTGTGACAATGAAAACTCCATATGGAATAGATTTATGAGGGCCAAATCTTAATAAAAGGTGACCCTGCAAGCCACATCTACCATTAAGTGCCACATCTCCATAATTTACAGCCTTGACTTTCTGGGCATGCTCTCAGTACTCTGAAAGTCAGTGTTTCACATTTTCATTTCTATACATGCTGTGTTTGGGTTGATCGATTGCCCATTAAAAATGCAAGGGTCAGCAGTGGCTTTAATTCGTATAGTGACAAAGTTTATGAAGTTCAGCCTGAACTGTTGATTGATTTGAAAGTAAAATTAGTATGCTAATTTCAAAGTCTTCAAAATGATGTATTGGAGTGCAAAAAGCCATTTTCAACTCGGCACTGTTTACTCAAAATGTTTATTTGATCAATAAAATGATAAAACAGTTCGTATCTGAAAGTAGAAAATGTGTATTACTTTATGGTAGTGACGATATAATACTTTTTGTAAGGGTATATATCATTTTTGTTTTTAATTCCGCTGTTTTATGTTTTAAAATCTGACTTCTTTTTTTTTTGTACCTTTTGATTTTGTACTCTAATAGCAGGTAATAAGAGGTTTAAAAACCATAAAAATGTAATGCTTACTCAAAGTTAAATGATAAAGTGTGTGCGGTAATGCAGATAGTGTGTTTGTTTCGTCCTGTCCCTGTTGTCTGCACCTCCCTGGTGCCTTGCCTGTGGAGACAAGGGCACCAGTGTGGCTCCTTCCCAAGATGATCCCTGTAGAGTTTTGTTTAATGAGCTGCCCACAATATCCACTGCGGAACATGTTTTTTTTTTTCCATGGGATTTGTTTTCCCTGCATACATCATGGACTGATCTACACTGTAAACATAAATCAGTGTTACGGCTACAGCCTGGAAAAAAAGTCAAAATTTTGTGTAAACTGTATCCTGATGCATGCTAAATAATCCAGGTAGAAAAATCTAAAAAAGCTAAGTTTGGTCCTCTGGACATTCAAAAAACAAAACAAAACAAAACTGGTTCAGGTATGTTGACGACACCTGGGTTAAAATTAAATCTCAGGAAGTCCAACACTTCACTGATCACATCAACTCTGTGGATAAATATATCAAGTTCACATGAGAAGATGTAAAAAATGGCAGGTTGGCTTTCTTGGACTGTGAGGTCTCAGTTTCTGATAGAGGACATTTGCAAACTGAGGTGTACCGCAAACCCACCCACACAGACCAGTATTTACAGTTTGACTCCCATCACCCTCTGGAGCACAAGTTAGGAGTCATCAGGACTCTGTACCACAGAGCAGACAGCGTCCCCACTAACTCAGGAGCCAGACAGAAGGAGAAATCACACACAAAACAGGCTCTAGAGAAATGTGGATATCCTAACTGGGCCTTCCTGAAAGCAGAGAAGAAACCCAAACAGGACTCCAGCCAGCCATCAGGTGAAAAGAAGGAACCCAGACCCAGACCAGTGGTCATTCCGTATGTTGCGGGAGTTTCAGAGACATTGAGACGTTTATTTTCTAAACACAACGTCCCAGTGGCTTTTAAACCCCAAAATACATTACGGCAAAGACTGGTTCATCCCAAAGATCCAGTCCCCCGGCACAAACAGAGTAATATTGTGTATGCTGTTCAGTGTCAGGAGGGCTGTGATCAGTCTTACATCGGGGAAACTAAACAGCCACTGGCCAAAAGGATGGCCCAGCACAGAAGATCAACATCATCAGGTCAGGACTCTGCAGTCTACACTCATCTCCAGGTCAGAGGTCACTCTTTCAGGGATGAAGATGTTCACATCCTTGATAGAGAGGAACAATGGTTTGAGAGAGGAGTAAAGGAGGCCATCTTTGTGAAAAGAAACCGTCCATCATTAAACAGAGGTGGAGGCCTCCGGGTTCAACTGTCCCCCTCTTACAATGCTGTTATTGCTAGTATCACTCAGCCCTCTGTGAATAGCAAACAACCATCAGGGTGCTAACGATCCATCGTTAGGCTGATGGTCCTCCTTGATCATGTGAGCAGCTGGTTTCGGCTGTCATCAGCCAACTGGTTGATCCACTGTGAGAGGGTGCTATTTATAAGACTGAGCTGAATACAGCAGCTCAGACTGAGGAAGTCTTTCGGACGAAAGACGAAACGTTTCTACAATTTTTTTGCTTTGTTTTGTTTTATTTTTTGAATGTCCAGAGGACCAGACTTAGCTTTTTTAGATTTTTCTACCTGGATTATTGAGCATGCATCAGGGTAACTGAATAGAGAGTTTATCAGTCACTTTAAGAGATTAGTTTAGATGCTAATGTTAGGTATAGAATGAGTACAGTATATGATTGTACAAAATAAAGAAAGTGTCCCGATGTTTGGACTGAACATTGTTAGATTTTATACCTGGATTATTGAGCATGAACTTTGGAGTATCTCATAGTATTACTCACCTGTGGCTGAGTGGTTAGAGCAGTCGTCCTCCAATTGGCGAGTCGGGGGTTTGAATATATCTGCAGTCACGTGTTGAAGTGTCCCTTGGCAAGACACTGAAACCCTCATTGCCTCCGATGTGTGTCCCATCAGTGTATGAATGTGACCTAAAGCACTGATTAATCTCTACAGATTTATATTAGCTTCGTAGAGAGAGTGCTGTGGGGATGGGTAAATGAGGGCACAAGTTATGTTGTAAAGTGCTTTGAGTGTCTAGACTAGATAGAAAGGTGCTATACAAGTACAGTCCATTTATCATTTATATCAAAACACATTTTTTTCCTTCAGTCTGGCTTTAACATGAGTTTGGTTACACCAACTGGTGCCAATCAGTTGACCTGATATCACTGGAACAAGATTGTGATAGACAGAGACTAAAACACATTTTATTTAGATGCCAAGTATTTTTTTTAAGTGTCTTTCGCTCTTAAAACACCATCTGTTGCAATTCAGAAACCCAGCAAGCATACTGTAGTGTCTTAGTGGAAATTATTAGAGGTGTCAATTTAAATTAAGGAGCAGTTCAACTTTGTGACATCTTTTTAACTAATAAGATGTAAAATAAATAATGGTATTTATAAAAAAAATACATCCACTGAGGATAAATCCTAATGACCATGTTCTTATCCTTTTTGGCTCTGTCCTCTCTGGTGTGGTTTAAGGCTCTCTATGTGTCTGTGCTGCATCCCTACCGTCTCTCTAATAACATAATTGAGTTTAGTTCAAGATAAAGAGCTCTGTTCTCCTGCTCTCTTGGTTACCACAAGTAACACACAAAAGCAAAGTACTGTCCCTCTGTGGGTTCAGCCAATAAATGGAGAAGAACATTTTAGTCAAGCTTTTAGTCAGCATCCTGGGGAGTCCCATAGCCAGTGACATTTCTAAAAGGACAAATAGAACAGTGAACGAAACAGGGGAGATTTTCTCCACATAGACACTTTGATTGCTTTCTAGAATCTTTAGATTTTAGAACTACTAGCACACAAAATAGGTATAAGATGATATGTTATGATCAATGTTATTACATTATAAAATAGTTGTTTGACTAATGTTTCTACAACATATTTGATTTTATTTATTTTAAAGAGGCCTATAATTTAGATTAAGCTCACAAAGGCAATCTTTAAAAAAATACTTGATTTTATCACTTGTTTTTATTTGATCTTTGATTTTTGTTGCACTTTGTAGCACTTTGAGATTTTTGTTAATGAAAAGTGTGTTATAAATTAAATTCATTATTATTATTATTATTAATCTAAATTGCTGCCACAAATATTAACTTCCTAAAAGGAGCTTCTATCAAAGTTTCAGAACAAAAACTATTGAATTTAATATTTAAGTGGTAAAATGACATACTATAGTTGTAAAGCTGGACCTTAAACAATCCTCATAAAGAGAAGAGGTAATCTTTTGTAAACTGAAACCAGATACGGTCTCCCAATTAGCAAATCGTAGGATAATAAATAAGTACTTATTAGAAACAATGAAGCACAGCACAGTAGAATCAGAACCAGGCAGCCTTTCCTACTCTAATTTATTTTCTTTGTCTTAACCTGGCATTCATACACATGTTTGTAGACCGCCAACAGTGTAATCTGAGACAATGTTGTGTTAAAGGTCTGGCCAGTAATGCATCCTGCTAACCACAAACATAAATTAGGGACATGGTAAAATGATTCAGTAAGCTCCCATGATGCTACAGCTGCTTAGATGTTGCCTACCCAGATTTATCAAATGAATTATTCATGTATTGTATCTGGGAAAGTATTTATTTATACAGTATATTTTTTTGAAAGATATTGTCAGCCAAAGACAGCCCTAAAAGTTGTGTGCTTGACCAGCCAAGTGTAAAAACAGCTTGTTGATGTCTCTTTGTGGTGAGAACTGCCTCATATCTACAAGGTTCTAGTTGTAAACCGTTAGCAAAGGCTAATTTAAATAATGGCAAAGCCAGAAAAACAAATTGTGAATTTACGAGTCTCTTCACGAGAATACATTTAGATGGGATTAACCTGTATATGTAAAGGTTGATGAATGGAAAAAAAAAATGAAGATGTAGTTAACTGATTAGTATTAAATCACATGCATACAGTACTTATCTGAACTGTTAAGCCATTTCCAAAATGGGGAGAACAAAACAGCATAAAGAAATATGTCAATTTTTAATTATTTTTCTCAACTAGATCAAGTCTTATTGGCTTTTGAATTGGCTTTTCATTTTGTTTAGCCAAATAGCTGATATGTGCTGGTGGAGATACAGTGTGCACATATTGATGTTGTATGCTGCTTTTAAGGCTAAATCTGTTCCTTTGTTTGACTATAGGGCATATTTGTATTCTGAGCCCTGTCTGTATTGATGACATGCTTTCGATTATTTATGATGTTTATTCTCCCTTTCACATGCTTCCTGTATCAATGGATCACAGGGAGAGAGAAAAATAAAGACAATTATGGGAAGTGAAGCAGCAAAGTAATAATCTCCTTATGAATAATGAATCTACTTAATGGTTTGAAGTATCACTGTAAGTATAGTGGATGACTGGAAATGTGAAGTGATGGCAACATAGACAAGACAGAATATACCTGAAAACGCTTACACACACGCACAGAGAAGGTTGACAGAAAGTGTATTATTTATTAAATGTGTATTCCTTGATGTGTCAATCACCTCTACAGGTAAAGAAAGCAAACAACAAATCTGAAATTCCTAAACTCTGACTCTCAGTGCCTTACTCGTTTATGCTAATTGAAACTGAAAATAAAAGCAAAAATCAATTAAATAATCATTACCAACACATCCCAGCAAATCCTGTTTACTGGTATCAGAACTGCATTGCTATTTTATGGATTAAGAGGTGAGAAGATTGATGCTTGAGAAGAAGGTGCACCCGACATGTTTGGCTGTTTGCCATGTGGATCACTGAATAATGCACAGCAGAGCCCTCACTGTGTAATAGTGAAACCCCAGACAGAAGCCTCACCAGCAGCTCTGAATAAAATATAGAGCTGTACTTTTCGTTCCGAGAGTGAGTGGGTTTGTTAAAAAAAAAAAATTGTTGGCATCACTACTGGGACTTTGTTTTTTACAAGAAGCCAAGCTTCATGTTCCAAATTATGGTGATTGGCCGAAGTTGTCAAGGCTGCATGACTGACTCGTGAACTCAGTTCCTGATTGATCTGCGATGTTGACAGGCATTGTTGTCCGTGTTTGATTCCACTCCTGTTATCTGTAATGTAGCAAAAGCTCTCAATGGACTGACAAGATTAGAATGCATTCCTGTCAGAACGCAGGGTGTCCTGGGGCTGCGGCGTGCTTGTTGAGTGTTAATGACTAGACAGAGCCTCACCGGTGCAGGACATGTGCTGACAGTCCACCTAATCACTTGCATCCCAATCAGACCAATCTATTGTCTAAAACACAAAGGATGGTACTTCATTAAATATTTTTGATAGATATGCAGAATTTGAGATCTCAGCATACTAGATAAGCTCAGTCAACTGATTTGTTGTGTGTTTAGGAACAGGGCATTTATGAATGTAGTCCTTGTGAATAACGATTGCCATGAATGATCACTGATTTATTTTTGTCTAATATGACAAATATGGTGGCTTGGAAGATTTGTTTTATGATTCGTAGTCTTAAATCAATGAACTAAACTTGCGAAAATCCTAATTAGATTTTTTTTTTAAATTGAATTAAATATTTATCTATTGAAACTGCCTGAATGACATTTGAGAATTTTGGAATCCCTAGGAAGAACCTAGATAAGCACTCTATATCTTCTATTCTCTATGAAGGTCAATGTCACACTATTTTAAGTAATGTGACCTACATCTGTAACAAAATGTGTTTTCTTCAAACTGCCTGAATGACATTTGAGAATTTTGGAATCCCTAGGAAGAACCTAGATAAGCACTCTATATCTTCTATTCTCTATGAAGGTCAATGTCACACTATTTTAAGTAATGTGACCTACATCTGTAACAAAATGTGTTGGCTTCTTCCTTTGACAGTGCTCCACCTCTGGAACCCTGGTTTTGACTCAAACTGGCAAATGTTGCAGTTTTGTCAGGGAGTTTCTGATAAGCCCACAAGGTGACCTTTGCATGTTTAGGTGCACTAAATTCCTGGTGTAGGTTATTCACTGAATTTGCTTGTTGGGTTAAAGAACCAAAAACACTTGGTTAGTTTTAGGAAAGGTATGTGACATGATTTATGAGAGCTCGCTTCTTAACATTAACCTGGCGGCTTGGCTAACCAAACAGAAATACTATGACCATATTTTCTGGATTTTACCCTCATCAGTCAAAAAATACATCATGAAGAGGAAAAAAAAAACAGTTGCATTTATTTAGAAGTGTATTTCACAAAGTGCAAGAACAGACATTTAATCTGAAATAACAATAACACAGGGACTGTCCATCGGGATCACCGGGACATTTCCCGGGGGCCTGGCCTGCTCATTTGTCACCATGGGACTGGACTAAAGGTTCACTTTGGGTTGAGCTTTATTATTTTAAATAAGCAAGCCACTCTTGCTCAGTCTCACTCAGGTCTCACTGCAGTTGAACTGTAGCAACAGGGAAAGATAGACCCCCCCACCCACTTCTTTTCTGAGCCTTTGTCTGTCACAGCAGAAACACAAAGGTTGTCAACCCGCTCTCGTGGACTCGCGTTCCTGACAGTTATATGCTATATGCTCTCCCGCAATAAACGAGGTACTACTGTATTTTTATTGAGACTTGTTTTTTTCTTTCCATGGCGATGTGTCGGCACTGTAAATTGGACTAGCTGCACCACATCTGAAAGTTAAAAAAAAAAAGTAAAACAAATGTTA
>JBBPBX010010028.1:0-58742 GCA_038048925.1 Garcialebias charrua
CGGATTGTCCACGCTGGGTTGGAACTGATTAAATCTCGTAGTCTTATTCTGAGTGCCTGCTCTCTCACACCATCACAGAACTGGTCACGTAAGTCTTTAAAGGATTCTGAAGCAGCGTGTACATCATTTTTGACTATCTGATCCATCAAGTCCATAAGAGCATGAGAATAATCAAGCAAAGACTCCCCCTCAAGCTGTTTACGGTTAAAGAATCTACGTTGTAAAGAGATTCTTGAATGCATACAACCATAGACTTCTTTAAGTACATCAAAAATACCTGTAACACTCTCCTTTGTAGCTGCAGGAAGAAATTTAATTTCAGTCCGGGCAGCACCCTCTAGATGTTCAAAAACAATTTGTGCCCGGTCCTTTTCCGTGAGCCCTCTTGTTTGCACATAATTACTCATCAGTTCAATCCATTCATCCAAAGTTAACGACTCTGCACCATCCAGTTTTCCAGAAAAGAATGGCAGTTTTCTGTCCTGCCGCACATAAATAACAGGAGTGTGCCTTACAGCTTCTGCAGCTCCTGAAGACGTTGATGGATTTTCTGAGCCTGCGGCCGCTCCTCTGAGAGCCGCCAGCTGACTTTCAAGGTCCTTTATTCTCTGTGACATGGCCTGTTTATCCAGCACCTCCTGAGCCGCAGCGCTGCTGGACACGTCCATATTGAAGCCTTGTCACCAACGAGAAGACCCACTCCCACTGTCCCTGCTGTCCTTACAATGCAACTCGTACACAAAAAAAGAAAAAAACTGGTCACTTCCCGTACTTGTTTACCAAACAACGCCAAATGTTATGAGCCGATAAAAAAGGAAACAATTAAACACTGAGAATAAATCTGAATTACAATAATTATATTTATTTTGATATAGACAAAGGGTTTGATTTAAAATTAACGGTACAGAATATTTAGGAAGTGACCCAAGATGTTAAAACAGTCAGCTGCCCTCACATGCACTACAAACAAAATACAGGTAACCCCCGACCTACGACCCCATCGACCTGCGAACCACGGGACTTACGAACATATCATATTTAATAAAAATATGAATTAAAAAAAAAAAAAATTTTTTTTTTTTTTTTTTTTTTTTGTGTTTAAATGTTCTTAATTTCATGTGTACATCACTTTGTTGCAGCTCTGGTTGTTTTAAAGGCTTTATAAATAATAATTATGATAAAAAAGATCATTTCTGATCATTTTTGAGCAATTTTTGAGCAATTTTGGGAAACAGGAAGTAGGTCTTCAGTTTACACGGTCACAAATTAATGTAGAACACCGGACGCTATTTAAGGTTCAGTCACTGGGGTCTCCGGTCACAAATTAATGTAGAACACCGGACCGGACGCCATCTTAGGTTAGCTGCCGAGAGCTGGACGAAGACTGGTGACCAGGATGGCTTCATATGGATTAATTACTAGCTGGAAACGTCTCTGTGAACTTTGTGGATGTCTCAGGCAGCGGATTTATCGCCGATCGTGCCAGGCCGCCGTGCGAACACCTCCGGCCGGCCTGGCTACACCTCCGGCCTGGCTAGCTCCAGAGCTAACACTGGAGCTAACACGGGAGCCGGCCTTTTGAACACTGGTGACCAGGATCGCATCATGTGGATTAATTACTAGCTGGAATAGCTCTGTGGACGTCTCAGGCTGGAGCAGCGGCTGGAGCAGCAGAAGCTGCAGATTGATCGCGCCGCCGCTCCAACACTAGCTCATGGCTTGGCTAGCAGAAGCTAGCCAGCTAGCTAACACAGGCCTGGAGCAGCTGCGGTGGCTTGCCGGCCCGCGCTGCTCGGCCCGAAAACAATCAACGCATGGCAACCTAAGATGTCGGCTTTGACCATCTCAAAGTAAGAAAATATATTTTTATTTATTCTGTAAATGTGAATAGCAATGTTTAACATTACAGTACACTACTTTACATGCTTAAATGTGTGCGCACGCTCCGTTAGCATGATAAATAAAGGTTGAATGAATGAATGAATGAATAATTTTTTTTTTAAATATAATTTTCACCCCCTACCTACGAACGGATCGAGCTGCGAACCGTTCTTAGGTCCCGATCTCGTTCGTAACACGGGGGTTCCCTACAATTCAATAAACTAGGCAGACCAACAAAAGACAAAAACTTTAAGGACAGCAGGTGACAGTGATTAACTGTAAAAAACAAGACAAATTTATTAAATACAAAACTTTAATAGAATCACTCTTAAAACAATTTAAAAATCAGTGCACACCTGCGGCGTCTGATAAGCCCACACCCAGTCACAGCAAATCCCAAATGGCACAGAAACGTGTGGCCCTACCAGACAAAAATAAAGAATAAACAAAACCATATAATACAATTTAAAACCCAGAAACCTGCAAGCCTACCTGTGGCGTCGAACCCCACACCCAGGTAGTCCTGCTTCAATCTGCTTCTTTAAAACTGTGTGGTCCTGTTGTAAACACATCACACATCAGAATAAAACCCACCCGTTTATAAACAACACTCAATATGTTTAAAAACAAGCCTTCAAACCTACCCCAAGCGCCTGCACCACAGCATGTGTGAACACAACACACCTGGGGCCTCATGTATCAAAGACTTGCGTGGATTCCTCACTGAAAAGTGACGTACGGTCAAACCCAGAAATGTGTGCACGCACAAAAAGATCCGGATGTATCAAACTGAGCGTACACCTGAATCCACGCACATTCCTTTTGTACATCACAATCAACGTGGAACTGAGCGCACGTGAGACACCTCCCCTGACACGCCTACATTTACATATGTTAAACAGATGCAAATTACTTCCTGCATGTGTGAAGGACATGTTTGTTTGATCCCTGCGCGATCAGAAATGATTTCTAGATTCGGGAAAATAATGAATTTAATATAATATGAGTGAGGACAAACATCCTAAGTAAGAATAGTAATAAAATGTGTTCATCATGCAAAGAACGAGTGATTGTGTGTCGGTATTTGTGTGCGCGCGCACCCTGCTGTGGTGCGCGAACCGGCTCATTCATTCATTCTGTGTGGAAATATTAACTTTGCGCACGAGTTTATTACCATTATTACTGTAAACACAGAGGAACTTACTTGGATGTTTGCTAGAACATAGATCTTTGTTTATGTAGATGATGTGAAGAAACGAGTCTGTGCGTCTTGGTGGAGACATTTCATGACATCACGTGATGTTGGCGTCTCCAGACGCTGCGCCCTCCGCAGCCCTGTGCGCAGTCTGTCTGTGAAGCTTTTACTCTCCTACAAGTTATATAAGGTGTACTTTCACGTGTCATTTTGGAGAAATCTACAATAAACGCAGATAATGAAACACCTCCAGCTGCCGTGTCAACACCGGTGAGGGTGCGCGCGGCGCGCTCCAAGCGCGACCACTCAGCCTTTGGAATCATATGGATGAGACATTCCATTGGACATGATCCGGCTTTGTGTGGACTGGACTGCACAGTCCCGATCGACCTGCAGCTCCCTCTGTGGAACAGTTTGACCGCTGCTTCTGTATGCACGCGTGATGCACGGCTCCCCAGAGCGCAGCAGCAGTGCCAAACTGAAAAATGATTATTTCTGAAAACGGCTGATAAGCCATATCCTAGATCAGAAAATTATATCTGTTTCTAAATAAATGCTCTGCGTGTTACACTATTTATTATATTCTCCAGTAAGGCTGAATGAATCCGTTCCTGTTAAATTTATTTTTGGCACAACTTTGCGCGTCCTTTATTTCACTGCGTCATGTGGATGTAATACTTGTTAATCGTGTGTTTGGAGGGAATATTAATCATTTTCACATCATGAACAGTTAATAATAATAATAATAATAATAATAATAATAATAATAATGAATTCAATTTATAACGCACTTTTCATTAATGGAAATCTCAAAGTGCTACAAGGTGCAACATATTTGAATGTCAATAAGACAAATAATAAAACAATTAAAATCAACAACAGTATCAGCTAAGATCAAAAGTAGAATCATGAGGAGGAAAGTATGCTCGGTTGAAAAGAAAGGTCTTCAAGCCGCTCTTAAAGTCAACCACAGACTGTGGGGCTTCAGTTTCTCTGAAACACCTGTAAGTGTCGCCAAAGGAACAAGAACCACAGAAACGTGCGTACGCCTGCTCGGGAGCTTGCGTGGATATGTACCTGGATGCGCATATATTCACGTTCAGTTCAGTTTTGATACATACGGGGTTTTGCGTGGAAAGTGACGTGCGCAATGTTTTTGTGCGCACGCACGGTTGATACATGAGGCCCCTGGCCACTCTCAGGAAATTGCACCCTGTCATCAGTACTGACAACTTCCCTTTTCTAGAGGCTTACAGCACAGGGAAATTGTGCCACCTTGTGGTGCCACCTGTTACATTCGGATTTCTCTCTGATCAATCACAATTGAAAAGTTACAGACTTTACGTCGGATAGTGAAACACATTGTTTTATTGCAGTTCAGAGTCAGAGATTCTAAACCACGGAGACACTCCCTCCATCTCCCTGTTCATAACTCTGCTGCCTGTTGTGGAGTCTTTGCACATACATACAATATAGGATGACGTCATCTGCGTACATCTGACATTTGGTGTATTTGAAACTGTCCGGTAAGTCGTTGATGTATAAACAGAAAAGCAGCGGACCAAAGATGGAACCCTGTGGAACTCCCATTATACATTTTCAGAGGCTAGATTTCATTCCATTAACTTTGACACACTGTTGTCTATTTTTTAGATATGAGCTAAACCAACTGATAGCTAACTGGGAGAAGTTATACTTACTAAGTTTATGTAGGAGCATGTCGTGATTCACTGTATCGAAGGTTTTTCTCAAGTCCAGGAGCACTGCTCCAACTACCTTACCATCATCTAGAGGTCTTTTAATATTATCTGTAAGGTAGGAGGTAGACAATTCTGTTGAATAACCAGAGCGAAACCCAAACTGGACAAAGAAGCTGTTTTTTTTTTCAATTGTTGAACATCTCCATCAGAGAGTTAGCAAAATATTTCAGTAAACAGATGTTTGATCCTCTTCAGAGGTTTTAGACCACCACTGCTCTGCTCTGAAGTTTGTTTCAGAGACACCGGACTCTGCAGTCTTCTTTGGTCCCACTCAGCTGATTGATACATATGTTGGTTGTCATGACAACCGCTTCACTGCTGTGAAGCCCCGCCTCCTTTCAAACTAGTTTCACACTAACATCACCCTCAGATCATCTGTTAATAATCTATAATATATTAAAAACTAACATCAATATTATTGATCATGAATATATGAGATTATAGCTGTTCAACATTTACATCAATTATAAATATATAATCAATAATATACACAATAAACAGATAATATAAACTAGATATCATCTAATTTATATGATAGATATATTTATCATGTGTTTCTATCAGTTCTTATGAATCAACATGTGTTGTTACACTTCCTGTCAGCAGAGGGCGCCACAGGCCTGTGTGAAATATACAGATTTTATTAGATTAGTTTTAGATTAAAATGTTTAGGGCCGGTTTCACAGACCAGATTAAGGCTAGTCCCAGACTACAATGCTGTTTGAACTGGTTTAACTCTAAGACCTGCACAGCCTGGTCTTAAACTAGTCACAGATTTAGTCTGTTCTGGATTAAAGCCAGTTGAGAGAAGGTGGATCAGAGCTACTCTACCATTTTTTGGTTTCTGTTAGCATAATTAAGAAAGAAAAAAAAAATTTAAAAAAAAATATATGATGTAGTTTGTGTATTAGTTAGAAAAATTGTGTATTAGTTAGAAAAAGAATTATTCATTTTGCTATTGTGTATTAGTTAGAAAAAGAATTATTCATTTTGTGATGTAGTTTGTGTATCAGTTAGAAAAATTAAGTAGAATTACGGGTGATGTAGTTTGTGTATTAGTTAGAAAAATTAAGTAGAATTATTCATTTTGTGATCTAGTTTATGTATTACAGTTAGAAAAATAAGTGGAATTATTCATTCTGTGATGTTGCTTGAAGGTTATCATTGGTTGAACAAACTGTGAAATAGGGGCAGATATAATAAGATTTCATCTTCTTTCTGCTCCCTTCATTTTATCCTACTTGTATTCTTGTATCTGATGAAACTGTCTTGTATTGTTCTTTAAAATGAATGAATAAACATCAATCAATCAATCAATCAATCAATCATAATATCTCATGAACCACCAGAAGGGTTTCATTTAAACTCTCAGAAAGTGATCACTGGCTGTACATCTAATAATAATAATGAATTCAATTTATAACGCACTTTTCATTAATGAAAATCTCAAAGTGCTACAAAGTGCAACATAATTAAATGTCAATAAAACAAGTAATAAAACAAGTAAAATCAATAACAGTATCAACTAAGATCAAAGATAGAATCATGAGGAGGCAGAGTATGCTTGGTTAAAAAGAAAGGTCTTCAAGCCGCTCTTAAAGTCAACCAGTGACTGTGGAGCTCTTAGGCAGTCAGGAAGAGAGTTCCACAGGCGGGGGGCAGCCACACTGAAAGCCCGGTCTCCCATGGTCCTTAATTTGGTTCTCGGAATGTGAAGGAGATTACTGTTCTGTGACCGTAGAGACCGGGTGGATGAGTATGGTGCAAGAATGTCCTTTAGATAATCAGGTGAAGTTCCGTGTAAGCATTGATGTGTAATGAGAGCAGTTTTGTACTGAATTCTGTAGGTGACAGGAAGCCAATGAAGGTTATGGAGAATGGGCGTAATATGTTCAAATTTACGAACTCTCAACAAAATCCTTGCTGCACTGTTTTGAATATATTGAAGCTTCTGAAGGTATTTACCAGGGATTCCAATAAACAGGGAGTTGCAGTAGTCGAGCCTGGAGGAGACAAAAGCATGGACGAGCTTCTCAGCATCGGAAAAAGTTAGGGATGGGCGAAGTCTGGAGATGTTTCGAAGATGGAAGAAGCAAGTTTTAAACAGAAGCTTAATGTGATTTTCAAATGTAAGATGAGAGTCCATTTTTATTCCAAGATTTGTAACAGAGGTGGAGAGGGGGATGTCTTGTCCAGAAAAGGAAAGTGTTGTTATAGTAGATGTTTGTACCTGGTGAGGGGTGCCAATCAGTACATCTACAACTCATTAACTTTTGGAGTCCATTTCAAGATGGCCGCCACAGCTAATTGTCCTGTGCAACAATGTGTACAGGTCAGTGAATTGACAGGTATTGAGCTAGGAGTATCTGACAGTCATTCAGAACATCCTCTAACAAATAACAGATCACATGTGTCATGTCTTATTGTTCTCTTCAAGATTGAACCAAAACAGAGAAAAGCTCTGGCATGAAAGGTGGTGAGCAACATGCATTCCTCCAAGGAATGCTGCTGTTTCATTATTTTGTGTTTTAGTTTTTGCACTTGACCATTTTTAGAGGAATTTGTTTGATAATTGTTTTACTCTGAACCATAATATAACATAAACATTCAAGCTTAAAGCACCCAATTCAGGCTGTGAACAGCTGTTGTGTGCTCAAGACTTTTGCACAATATTACAACCACAGTACCACATACTGCACATATATGCCCATCCACAAACTATTATCCATCAATCTATAGCAATGGACCTGACAAAGACCTTGGTTAACCTTTGACCTTGATTTGTGACCTTTAAAAATCATAATGCCATAATAATTCAAAGCCTAACATTCCTTGAAGTAATGCATGTTGCCCAGAACTTTCATGACAAAGTTTTAATTCAAGATGGACGTCTTGTAAAATGTCTTCATGCTCGAAGTACGTTGACGACTCTCAGCTACAACCACGTAAACTACATCACCATGTGTAGTTTGAAGTTTGAGCCCTGCTGTTGGCAAACATATATTAACTGTAGCAGCCATGTTGAACTAGGCTGGCTGCTGATGTCAATCAGCTGTAGATGTACGTCCAATCATTTTATTCTGAAAGTTTCATTTCAATCTATCCAGTGGCTCATGAGATATTTTGCTAACAAAGTGCTGAATGTTAATATTCAGTGCCAGAGTTCTAATCAAAGGTGTCATGTGGATGGTGCTCAGGGTGTATGTTTAAGATAACTGTCAGCTACTACCACACCAAATGTCAGCTCAATATCTATAAAACTAATTGAGTTCTACTCGTTTTGTATTGACCATTGTTGCTTAGCTATGGTGGCCATCTTGAATTTGTGTGACTCAAAACTTTAATCAGTTGTAGATTTGAATCAAATGATTAATTTCTAGGAGTTTGAATAAAATGAGTCCAGTTGTTCATAAGATTTTTTGCTAACAGACAAACAGGGTTGATGCCAAAAGTTAAAACTAACATTTTAGATGCAGATCTCGTGCAGTGATTAGTGCTCAGAGTATGTGTTGGGAATGACTTTCAGCTACTACCACACAAGACTTCAGCTCAAAATCTGTCAAACTGGTTGAGTAATAATAAGTTTAGGAACCATCAGTAAAGTACTGAACCAAACACTGTTGAGAAACAAAAAATAATATCTGTCATGTCATGTGACCCACTGACACAAAACTAATATTCAATTATTCTACCACACCTGACACATGAGACACTCATTTGATCTGATTTTACTGCATTTACTATTTTTTAATATTTCTCTATTCAAAATTGATGTTTTCTTTCAATAGCTTTTTTCAATTTCCTGTTTTGTTGTTTTCTAAATTTAAATCATATTTCTTTTCTTTAGTTTTTTTTTCATGTTGTGTGTATTCACAAATAAACAAAATATGTCTGTAATTCATATAAAAAATCAAAATGACTGTAAGGGTGTTGTTTTCTAGCCGTCTACAAAAAACATGTAGGTCAGAACAGTAGATGTTAAATCATCAGTTGCCGCCTCAGTATCCAAGTTTGATTTGGATAGCCAGGTTTCAGAAATGAAGATCACATCAGCAACAGAAGAACAAACACAAATTCTCAACATGTCAAATTTTTTTGGAGGCTGCATGTGTTAACATGCAACAAATGAAGTCCTGACATGTTTTTAAAATCATTTGGTGTGCTGTGATGTGTGGGGGGTCCAGGGTTGGGCTGGATTCCTGAGAACAACAACAACAACATTATTATAATTAGACATTTTCTTGTGTTTTTGTGACACGTGTAATAACAGGAGTTAATATTGTGACACTTAGCCACCATAATGGATCCATGGTGAAAATAATTTATAAAGACATTATTACTCAGAACCCAAAAACAGTGACGTTTGCAGGGAAGAGCAGATCCAGATGTGTTAACAAGGTTCAGTGACTCCAAACAGTCAGAGATGTGAAAATGATGGAATGGAGCAGAAAGGTTTCAGAGCAGACAGCATCATAGATCAAATGGAGCAACGAGGCCGGCATGGTGGACCAACTGCACTTTGAACTGGACTGAGGAGAAGTCCAGCACCTCGCTGTAGAAACATCACTCCTGCTGCTCTCATGTTGAGCAGGTGCAGGTCCAGAACCAACAGGCACAAACAGCTCGTCCACATCAAAGCTGCGTCCTGCTGATCACTTTTCATTTGGATTTGTCTTTTATTTTGTTGTCCCAAAATGTAAACATATCAATAAATGTTGAAATTCATTATTGATTATTGGTTTCAAAATGTCACCCACACTGGTCAGAAAAGCCCCCTCCAACTACCTCAAAGTGGCCCATGGACCACCAGTTGATCTTCACAGTTGTAGCAGGTTTCGTGGCTCCGGACTCTTTTTTTATTGAATGAGTGAAGGAGCAGAAATGGATGTTTGATCAAAAAGGTTGCAGATCCCTGATTCTAGAGATTACTTTGAGAGTTTCATCTAAATCCATCCAGAGGTTCATGAAACATTCTGATAAAGAAACACAAACAACACACAGACACGAGAAAAGACATCGTCACTCACACATTTCCTTCAGTGGTGGAGATAAACTGATGTTTCATGTTGAATCCAGTCAAAGTGATTTAAAGGTTCAAACAAGCAGCAAACATGTTTTTGTTCTAAAAAGCTTTTTAGACGTTTGGAAAGAGAAACTTCAAAAAGGTCAAACCGTCCACACGCAGGAAAATGCTGCTGATATGAATCTTTCAAGGTTCACAACATGTCAGCAGGTGCTGGTGGTGGGAGCTTCTTGTTCAGCTGAGGGGAGACATGGACCAATGCTTCAGAGTCATGGAGTCAACACATGAAGTTTACACGAAGGTGACCACATTTATGAAATTACATTTGGGGACATTTCCAGCTCGGAGACAAAAAATAATAAAACATTATAAAGATAAAATAAAAACGGGGCACGTAGTTTCATTTATTTTTACATATTTATTCATGTTTAAACAATAAAAATCAAATGTAGCAGCAGGAATGTTTCTCTCCACACACATTTCCTAAGAGTCATAAAACAAATAAAGTAATAGTAGTAATGGTGTCAGAAACATCTGTAATGTGGGGGGGACACACTGGTGGAGGTCTGGGGGTCCTCCTCCAGAAAATGTTGAATAAAGATGTAATTTTCCTGCATTCTGGTGTATTTGAACAGGTTGTTACTACGTTTAGCTCCACAAGTAAACTCTTGATTCAAGATCAGTTTTAGAGCTCGGAGTTTTCTCCATGAATCAAGTGGAATGGATTCATTCATGAAGAAACACAAACAGTGCTGGGTGGACTAATATGGTTCTGGGAGGCCTCCTCTCTCTGAAGAGCCATCAGCCATGGTACCATGGAGGTCTGGATAGAAGAAGAGCAGAAAAGGTTATCCATCTCCATCCATCCATCCATCCATCCATCATGTTTACCCGCTTCTTCCATTTTAGGTCATGGTGTCCATATCAAACTATCACAGTGTGAGAGGCGGGGGACACCCTGGACATGTCTCCAGTCCATCACAGGGACATGGAGACAAACGAGACAAACAATATTCACTCTCTCACTCACACCTAGAGACAATTTAGACTCATCAATCAGTCTAACATGTTTTTGATCTGTGGGAGGAAACTGGAGAACCTGTAGTTTAAAGCATAAGAAAATCAATTAATCAAATAGAGAGCTGGTCTTATGAATGGGGTTTTAAACTGTCTGTAAGCAAAATCTGCTACATGATGATAACAAACACAAAGAAGATAAATATTGGAAATTTCTTACTATGGACAACCTTTAAATATGGTTAGTGAATTTAAATATCTTGGTTTATGGTTAGACAGTTCGTACACATGGCAATCACATTTAAAACAGGTGGAAACAAAGTTTAACAAAGTAATAAATCTAATGAAATCAGTGGCTGGAAATAACTGGAGAGCAGATAAACAATCATTATTAAATATCTAGAGCTCTCATGAGATTGGACTATGGATGCATAGTATATGGAGCAGCAGCAAATACAACACTACAAAAACTAGACAGACCAATCCAGAGCATTAAGGGTGTGCACAGGAGCTATAAACACAACTCCCATTAATGCACTTCTTATAGAAACTGGTGAGACTCTGTTAGAAATGAGAAGAACAAAACTATCATTAACTTACTGGATTAAACTTAAAGGAAGTAATGAAGAAAATCCTGCAGCAACAACAATCCAGACTGCTGGGAATATGACAAATATAAAAAAAATGGTTTGGATGGAAAATAAACAAATTAGCTGGAATATATGGAATAGAAAATAAAGAATTTACACAGATTAATCCAAATAGTTGTATCTCTCCATGGTTACTTCCAGAAAGTAAAGTAGACACGAAAATTATAGAAATGAAGAGAGAATGGAACGAAAATAAAATGGGGGTGAAAACTAGCAAATACATTAGAGAGACATATTCTAATTTTTTGGAAATACATACAGATGGCTCTAAGAACACGAGGGGTGGGTTGGAATAGGAGTTTATATTCCAGAGTTTGAAGTTTGTATTTCCAAAATAATTTCTGATCAACTTTCAGTTTTCACAGCAGAAATAGTTGCAGTAAGTCTACAGTGGATGGAGGAGGTTAGACCGGACAGGTTGGTGATATGCACCGACTCAAAGTCTGTCATAGAGAGTATACAGTCTAAAGGAAACGACAGGAAAGATCTACTTCTAGAAATACAGCTCACATTATTCAGGTTACACAGGCGAGGTATGGACGTTCATTTTTGCTGGGTACCAGCACACGAGGGGTTGGAAGAAAATGACATAGCAGATAAACTTGCTAAAAGCATTAAAATGTGAAATAATAGTTAATATTCTGTTAGGGAAAGGAGAGTGTAAGTCAGTTATTAACAGAAAAGAAATAGAAAACTGGCAGAAAACATTGAATGAGGACAAGAAAGGAAGAAGATTATATAAAATTCAAAAAGCAGTTAAAATAAATTATTATAGAGAAAGAAGAGAAGAGGTGATAATAATGAGAATGAGTGTAGGCCACACACTTCTAAATGACACAGTGTACATGATGAGGAAAAGGAACAACAGTAGATGTGAGGAATGTGGGGAAACAGAAAGTGTGGAACATGCACTGATGGAGTGACTAAATCTGTTGAAGAAAGAGAGAGATTGAAAGAAAAAGTCAAAGAGGCAGGGAGAGTATGGCGTTTAGGAGGAATATTAGGAACTGAAGGGGATAAGGATAAAATAAGTGATGTTAGAAAAGCGTTGTTTATATTTAAATAACATAAATATTAAAAATAGAATCTAGGGAAAGGATGCCATGAGCTACACACTCTTGCTCAGTAGGTGGCGGTATGCACCTGAACGTTGTTTGTAATCCGCCAATAAATTAGAAGAAGAAGAAGTTTGCTCATGTTTCCTTTTTGTGCGCATTTCAGAATCAGAATCAGTTCTTTTGGATGTTTTCACTGTCGTCGCAGGTCTGACTGTCTGTTAGTTGAAGTAGTGTGTTCTCCTCTTAGGGGCTGCGACGGTTTAACCTTCGTTCAAGTATTTCTGCTGTTTGTTGGAGACTACAGTGGTTTTCACCTCTCTCCCAACTTGCAGCGTCTAACTACTGTGTGTGACTCAACTCTGGTGAGTACAGTATTTTCTGGTGTATAGGTCGCACCTGTGTATAGGTCGCATTGTCCAATTATCACCTAGTCTTTTTACTTCTATTGTATTTAGTCTTGGTTAGCGGCAGCGTCCGCTCCGTTGGAGGCTTCAACTGTGGGGTGTATTTTTTTTAATTTTATTTTTTATTATTAATTTACTACAGATACATTTACAATAAGAATGTGAACAAAAAGAACAAAGGACAAGATTACAAGAACAAGGAACACAGAGAAAAAAAAAATAACTATGCCAGGGGGGTGCCAGATTTCTACAATGAGTGCATAAAAAATAAAATTATACATTAAATATACTCAAGGAGCTACAACATTCAAACGTGTTTATAGCTTTCTTGTTGTTACTCTTAGAAATGGTGCATAAATATAATTCTATTTCTTTAATTAAGCCTGGAAAAAAAGGCGAAGATGATGAAAATTTACATTTATGAATATGGTATTTGCCAAATATTATAATTAAATTAATTGCCAGTTTTTTTTAAACATTAATATTCTTTTCGTGAAAGCCAAAAATAATGTGTTCATATCTTAACGAAAATTTTGAATCAATATTACTGATGATAAAATTATTACAATGCTTCCAAAATGTCTTAATGATACAACAATTCCAGAATAAATGACTGATTGTTTCGGGGTGCTCTTTGCAAAATTTACAGTTGGGGTCAATTGTTTTGATATATTTCTTCATGAATTGATTAGTAGGATATATTCTGTGTAACAGTTTAAAGGAGACATCTTTCATTTTGTTGTTTATCATCAGTTTCTGATGAAATGTCCACACATTTTTCCATTGTGAGTCAGGGACAAAGTTTCTCCAGTAGAAGACAGATGAGGGGATAGAAATAATATCCTGCTGGAACAGGGCACGGATAATTCTGTTGTTCCTACATGTTGAAGAAAAACAAGCTTTACCAACAGTGGTGTCAGTTACATTCAACAAGGATTTCTGTTCATCAAAAACATTGTTTCTAAAGAGTTCACAAATTTCACTAGTAACAGCATCAAACACAATATCATACTCTTTAGAAGTGACAGCAAGGTTAAACTTCATGTTGAATTCATCATAACTGAGTAAACATCCATTTTTCTTAAACAGTTGACCCACTAGAAGGATGTTTTGGTTGAACCATTGTGGATAAAAAAGTGATTTGTTATTGTAAAGGATAAATTTGTTATTCCAAATAAAAAAATTATGAGGGGAAAAATTATGTTTATAAATAAGTGCCCATGAAAGAAGTGTTTGTTTGTGAAATGCAGAAAGTTTTACTGGTACTTTATCTATATTGTAATTACAGAGGAGGAGAAAATCGAGCCCTCCTAAATTTGAGAAGATGTGATGTGGGAAAATATTCCACATGGAAGACGGATTTTTTAAATATGATTTTATCCAATTTACTTTGAAGGTATTGTTTAGAGTTGTGAAATCGAGAAAATTTAAGCCTCCTTTCTCGTATGAGCTCATTACCACAGATTTCCTTAAGTAATGAATACGATTTTTCCATAGGAAATTAAACAGCATTTGGTCAATAGTCTTTAATGTTTGATTGTCTAAGTCTAGGGAAAGTGCAGAATAAGTAAGTCGTGATATTCCTTCAGCTTTAGATAATAAAACACGTCCTCTAAAACTTAGGTCTCTTTGAAGCCATAGATTAAAACGTTTTTTGGTTTGGTCAATTAATGGAGCAAAGTTTAAAGAGCATCTTTCTGAGTTGTTTTTGGAGATAATTATGCCTAAATATGTTACACTTTCTTTGACAGGGATATTAGATATAAATTTTGAAGTACAGTCTTTAACTGGTAAAAGTTCACATTTTTTAAAGTTCAAGTGAAGTCCTGAAACATTAGAGAAGGTTTGGATTAAATTTAAAGCTGGTGAAATTTGACTGCTGTCTTTTAAAAAAAGAGTAGTATCATCAGCTAACATACTAATTTGAATTTCTTTACCAAAAACAGAAATACCTTTTAGTTGATTTATAGAAATAAAGTCAGCAAGAATTTGGGTGGCTAAAAGGAAGAGATAAGGGGAAATTGGGCAACCCTGCCTAATTCCTCGATTTAAGTTAAATCTAGGGGAGGTACCATTTTTTAATTTGACAGAACAGTTAGCATTTTTATATAATGTTTTAATTGAACTACAAAAGAAGGGCCCGAATCCAAATTTATGAAGACAGCTGAAGATAAAATTGTGATTAATAGAGTCAAACGCTTTGTAAAAGTCTAACCCCAAAATTACACCACACGCGGCTCCGCCCCGCTCCGGTCCGCAGGTCGCAGCTGAGCGAGTCCAAAGCCCACTGCCTCCGCTCCGCTCAGGTCCGCCTGGATGCGCCGCTCCGAGACACGTGCGAGATCGCGCGATAAATCAAGTGATAAATAAGTAAGTCAGAACAAAACAATTCATTCGGTGGAAGAAGGAGAACAACTGTAGAGAGACTGCTGCCTTGATCTTCTCTCGTAAATGAGCTACATGGTTTGAGCAACAGGAAGTGATGTTTACATTTCAGAATAAAATACTTTTTTATTTATTTATTTCTTGTATTGCGTTTGTAGGCGTAGTCATAGTCATAAATATAATAGTTTAGTCATAGAATAGTCATAAATGATAGTTTGACAGCATTTTTGTACAAATAAATCCGTATAGAGCTAGGATTAGTCCGCCCGTGGTGATTTTATTTTGTAAATACGGAAGTTGTGCTCGTTCCTTTTCCTGTTGGTGCGACGTAATCTTCAAAAGTTGACTCCGGCACAGCTCCGGCGTCCGGCAGAAATAGAAAAATTTCTAATTTTGACGGACTGCCGTCCGCTCGCCGCCGCCGTGCGGAGCCAGTGTAAACTCTGTCATTGATTATAAAGGGTGCGTATTTGCTGCGGAGGTCGGACCGGAGCGGGGCGGAGCCGTAACGCGTGTGGTGTAATTTTGGGGTAAGAAGAGTATGAAGCTATTATCAGTAATTAATTCTGAGTAGTCAAGGATATCAAGAACAAGTCGTATATTATTGGAAATGTGCCTATTTTGCATAAATCCAGATTGTGCCTCTCCAATAATTGTATTTAGTACAGATTTAATTCTTTCCGCAAAAATTGATGCCAGGATTTTGTAGTCGTTGTTCAAAAGACATATAGGGCGCCAATTATCAATAAGTAATTTATCTTTTTTGGGCTTAGGTATAAGGGTAATGATCCCTTGATTTAAAGTAGCGGGGAGAGTTCTTTTTTCAATGCTCTCTAAAAATACTTTAGTAAGAAAAGGAGCAAGTTGATCACTAAATTGCTTATAGAATTCCCCTGTTAGCCCATCTGACCCAGGAGATTTGTTATTTTTTAGACGATTTATAGATGAAAGAGTTTCATTAACTGTAAGAGGAGAATCACACATCTCACGTTCAGAGTCAAGGATGTTCTGCGTGTTGACTGATTTTAAAGGGGACCTCAGATGTGTTTTTTAAATTTTTATGGTATTTCTGTGTGATATCCAGACCCTATTCCTTCAATTTAATGCACAAAATAATTATTAGATAATCAATTATACCCTTTTTAATTCTGCCATTTTTAACTTTCGTTTTGAACGACCGGTTCTGATAGAAGTTCTGAAGTCCACGCCCTTCAAAGATCTGTTTACGCCCTCTGTAACAGCCAGTATCTGTAATGTGTTGTTGTTTTAAAATTAGCTCTTTTTTATTACTCATTTGACTTACTGTTAGTGTTAACTTAAGATAACTTACCGAAACCCGTCTGAGCGCGCCGCAATGTGCTGCTCCTTTTAGCATGAGACCTCCCGAATCCGATGCTAATGTTAGCTTGTTCCTCTTCCGGTATTTGCCAGCTCCGCTCGTTGCACGCGGCGATTTTGGGAGTTATCGCTGTTCCAGTCAAGACAACACAAAGTTCACCAAGTGTCTCCCGTAAATTAATCCATAAGGAGAAGGTCCTCGCTGCTGTGAGGCTGCTGGGACGCTGCAACGAGGCTGTACAATTGAAGCTCCGCTCCATCCGCCAGAAGCAGTGTCCCGTTGCCGCCGGTCCCTATGCCGGGAGTCCGCTCGTTTAATTTTTGCCGGCTGCGCGTTGGGAGCGATCGCAAATACACTAAAAATTGAACTAAAACATAAAAATAACAATTATACTTTATTTATAAAGCCATTTAAAAAAACACAGCTGCAACAAAGTGCTGTACACATGAAATTAAGAACATATAAACAAAAGATGAGATGAAATCATGAAAAACAACAGTCATGTGTTTAATACAGAAGTGGGTTGAGCCTAACCAGGGGTTGCTAGGTGAGGGGCTGGACTCAGGTTTGAGGTGATTGGCTGCGGGTTGTGACGTCAATAACTGCAGGAAGTGTGAATCCAGGTGTATTTATCAAAAATAAATAAATCTACTTAGAGTAAATAAACCACTGGGTGCATTTTTTTGGCCTTAGGACTGTTTTTTTATGAAGTAAATACCCAAAGTTTAGTAAAAAAACATTAAAAAGTGAATTTTGAATCTGTGGTCCCCTTTAAGAATGGCTCAGGGTTTTTGTCAGAGTGACTAAGAGCATAAAGTTTACTGTAAAAAGAGCTGATATAGTTTGCAATAATTTTTGGATCAGAGGATACTTGGCCTTCTATATTTAATTCATGGAGCGTATTAGCCTGGCCCTCGCCATTCCTGCACAGCTCCGCTCAATTCTCATTTCCCTTCACTGCACAGTCTGGGACTTCACCCACCCACTAGGATTTCTCCGGTAGATTTTTGTTCGGACCAATCAGAGAACAGAAGGCGGAGTTTTGAACGACGTTGACAGGGTTGCCAGATAAGAATTAACGAATCATCTAGTACTGTTGCTTATTTTATTTTATTTTTTACCCAAACTGTCATATTTGCTGCGTGAGGGTCTGATAAGATTAATAGTGTGTTGAGTTTAGTGAACATTTGCACTGAAAAGGGGTAAAAAAAATAAAAATAAAATAAAATTTATGTTTATCTGGCAACCCTGGGACTGACGTCGTCAGTTAAAATGGCTGCCGCCACGAAGGAATTTTCAACAAAACAAGGTAAAAAACTATTATTTCTTTCCTGAGAAAAACTATATTTCTTAGCTGACGTTATAAAGTGTTTCTGAGCTCAACAGTTCCTAAATCAATTCACGAACTGGTCAAATCTGCTGGATTTAAATAGTTTCGGTTTGACATTTTCCAAACAGCCTCGGGTGCGCTACGAAAATAAATGATAAAAAATTGAATTTTATCTCAAATGTTTCATCAAGGCCAACAGTCAGTAAATTAGAGCCATATAATTACACACTGGTAGCAAAAAAAAGATCCACCGAGTGGTTTCTGAGCTTTTTATCTGAATAGCCTGGACCTCGCCAGGCTAAGCTAACAAAACTACGCCTTCTGTTCTCTGATTGGTCCGTTCAAAAATCTACGGAGAAATCGTTTTCAATGGGAGGAATGCCAGACCCTAGTCCGAAGCAAAGTGAAGGACAGGGTCTGGTTCAACCAGGCTAGGAGCGTATTGGATTTGGCACAATGTTTTTCTAGTTGAAAGAAATAGGAGGAGTTACTTTCTCCTTCTTCCAACCATTTTAATCTTGATCTTACAAAGGCTCCTTCTGCCCTATTTTTATAAATTTCGTCCAGCTTATTCTGTAAAATAGCTAAATTTAATTTATCATTGTCTGAGAGGTCTAGAGGACTCTTTTTGGAGAGCGTCATAATTTCACCAATGATTTTATTTTCTTCAGCTTTCTTGGTCTTTTTAAAGTCAGAGCCAAATTGCCTTAGAAATTTTGTAGTCTCAAATTTAAATAACTCCCAGTTGACACCAAATTTATTTTCAGAGTTGGCTTTATCAAAAAAATAAGAGATTGTTTGGGAGATTTTTTGCTGTACTGGGTGCATTTTAAGTAATGAATTGTTTAAAATCCAGTAAGCTTTCCTATTCTGTGTTTGGCTTTCAGTAAAATGTAATGAAATAAATATTGCTTTGTGGTCAGTGAGAGGAGTCGGAAGAATGTTAACAGTAAAGTTATTATTTGGTAGGTGATCAGACACTAACCAATAATCAATACGAGATTGTTTAGATCCATCATTATTACTCCAGGTGTAAATAGTGTCTAAAGGAAATTTTTCTCTCCAGATGTCCTTTAAACTGTATCTCTGCATAAAAGATTTTAGAGGAGTGTTAGAATCTTGAGCTCGAGGAGGCCATTTGTCCAATTGATTGTTTAGTATCATATTGAAATCCCCTCCCATGAGGATAATTGCATTAGGAAATTTGTTTAGACCATCGGCTAGATTTTGTTCTATCAGAGAGAGAAGTTGTAAGTTTTCATTTTTTGAGTTATAACCATAAATATTTATGGTAATTATGATTTTATTATAGTATGACAATATTGTAAATACAAAATGTCCCTGAGAATCAGATTTATTCAAAAGAATGTCACCTTCAAATTTGTTTTTGAGTGTAAGAGTGCCAGCTGAATGCTGGCTACCATGTGATGAATATAGGGTGTTGCCCCACTGGTTTTTCCAAAAATTTATGTCATCACTAGTAGAGTGTGACTCTTGAAAGAAAAAAAGATCTGTATTTTGTTGTTTGGCAAAAAGAAATAAAGCTTTCCGTTTTGTGGAATTTTTTAACCCCCTGGCATTCAAAGAACATATAGATAACGACAGTGTTATAAAAAGAGATGTAAGTTTTAGTGAATGTGCTGTGTTGCTTTCAGCCTGTGCGCTGATTTACAGAAAAGTTGGAAGAATAAACCATAAATGTTATTTTTGTTAACGCTACTTAATAAGAACAATTTCAGAGAGCAAAAAGTGCAATCTGTTTTAGTTGAATTTGAATCTTCTACATCAAGATGAACTTTTTTCTGAACAAGGTGCATAAAATGCTAGTTTAAAGTCTCAGCTCCCAGTGCCTACAGATCTTGTGACTCCAGGATTCCTCTTCTATCCGGAGTTAGTAGGGGAGTGGAGTGTCCATGTTAGTTCACAGGGAGATCCACTTCTTTACCGTTCACGTAGGCTCGGGCTCCCACGAAGTAGGCGATCTTCCCCTCTTTTCTCGCTGCCTCGATCGCTGGCCAAAGTGCTGCTCTGGTTATCCGGTCCGCTGGACACAGGTCCTCTGTGAAGCGAAGATGGCGTTCCTTCAAGAAGGTGTTATTTTTTGCAGCTCTCCACACAGCATCTCTGTAGGTTCTGGAAGAAAACTGCAGGATGATTCCTCTAGGTTTATTATTATTTTCTTTTATTTTTCCCAAACGGTGGACAGTGTAAAGGATTATGAGGAGGTCAATATTAATACTGACCTCTTTACCTTAATTAATTTACTTATTCAGATTGAATAGTAAATTCACGGATTCTTTTCTTTTTCAGTTTATCCAATATTTCTGTGATCTTTATGATGGATACATAAACAGAGCTATAGAGTGACAATGGACACGTTAACTTAGTTTGATATGTCAAAGAGACACTATCATTTATTTAAAATGAATCAACTAAATTAACACCATTACACTTGATTGACAGGATTTCACTTTCTTTCAAATTAATACGTCAGCACACTTAAATTTAACACAACAGACTTCAATATTGGATGTTAACATATTTAGTCTGTGGGCTCTTCAGCTTAAAATAGTTTCCAGCTTAGATTGAGAGGGAAAAGAATAGGAGGAAAGATTTAAGAAGAATTGGGAGGTTAAGAGAGGAAGTTTATCTTGCATTTATGAAACCAGATGACACTCTTCCGTACGCGTCCAGCTAAGATATCATCACACCTCCAGCAAGCAAACAGCGGCTCCTTTACCTTAAGACGTCCGCCTTGGTTCTGGCAAAGAGCTGTGGTCAGCTTTGGACTGACGAGTCGTCGGTCCCGCAAGTCCAAGCTGGACTCCAGACGTGTTTACCTTGTCGGTGTCAGTGATACTCGCTTTCGTCGGCAGAAGTCGTGGCAATCGTGGTTTTTGGCTCAAGATAATTTATTCCAGGAAGGAATAACAAAGTTTGAGCTTACGCTCATTCGAAGTGGACTCATAACAGCAAGTTATCAGTCCCAGCTGGATGACGAAGGTCGTTAGCTCTTGACCAAGCGTACCACAGCCCTTTGGGAAGGTTCACATCTCTTTCGAAGCTCCCAGCAAACTCTGAAGCGTTTCCGCCCAGTTAGAACTTAAAAAGAGACTTAGAGAGGAGTTCACTTGCCTTATCAGACCCAAGGTTACAGCCAGCAGCAGAGAGAGATTTGTTTAGGAAAAGACACAGCAAGCTGGAGCCCTTTCATGAAAAACAACGGATTACTGTCTTCTGACTTTCTAAACAAAACCGTCCGGTCTCTGTGACCCGAGACTTCACCTTTAACACAGCAGTGAACACAGTAATACTCTTACAGAATAACACAGCTTAAAAGCACACATCATGAAAATGACAAAAGTTATTCTTTTGATCACATCAGCCTAAAATCAAAGATAGAAATAGTCTCTTTTGGTGACTATATTTATCAGATTACAGCTAAATGAATGATCTTGTAGTAAATGTCTTGCTTTACTGAGAGGTCAGTAAAGGTCATCTCTGGAACAGTTCAAAAACCTTAGTTTGACCCTGGGTAGGTCCACTACAACAGTATCAATCACATCAGGTAGCTTGAGTTTCCCTTCAGGGAAGATGGTTTGACAGATCTTGATGGTTTCTTTTCTCACGTCTTCTTTTGAGACAGTTTCTGGAACACCGTAAAGTTTCAGATTCCCACGTCTGGAGTACCGCTCTGAATCAGTTAGTCTTTTTTCCAGCTGAAGAAGGGTAGCCTCATCTTTTTTAATTTTGTTCTCAATGCTGCCAACCCTTTTTTTCACGTCTTTAATTTCTTCAAAGGCAAAGTCAATTGATTTCTTGAGCCCCTCAATTTTTACTGAGTTGTCACCCACCATCTTTTCTACAGTGTCGAAGCGCGTGTTGATTAGCTTGGAGAGGGTTTTGATAATATCAGGGTTATTCACGCTCATCTCCTCACCTTGTTCAATGAGTGCTTTTTTGTGAGCTGGTTCTTTAGAAGGTGTCCCCTCTGGTGAGATAGGCAGCAGTGGAAAGTCTTCTTCATCCGGAGGTAGGGGATTCGCCATTTTGATATAGTCGTGTCCCGCGTTAGCTACATTCTTGCTGGAAGCTGGTGCTTTGTTCTCTTTGGAAGATCTTTTCCTATCTTTTGAAAACATTGTTGCGCTATCAAAAGGGTTTTCTTCCCTGTTCAGACGAATAGCGCAAAGAAAGTAACGTTTTTAGCGTTAAAATGAAGGTTTTCCAGTTGCATTAATATCAATTGGCGCCACAGGTTGAAAAGGAGCGTCCGCTCAAGCCGCCATCTTGGTCGCCATCCACTGTGAGGTGTATTGTAGTGAAAGCAATACATGTTGTTAAGACTGTGAACACTAGGGGCGCAACTGGGCATTTATGTGAGGTGGTGTTCCAGGCTATAGAAGAAGAATAAACACGTTGTTGGACCCGAGCTGCATGACTACAACCCACAGCCATACCAGATTAACAGAAAGCGTAAAGCAACAACACCAACCGTGCGCTCGGTTTGGATTGTGACCCGAAGTTTAATTTAATAATTACTAGGCACTTGGACATTTTTCAAAAGTTGTTGGCCTTCTGCTTGCAACAAAACGAAAGAGCACTGTAAATGCAGCAAAAGTACACCTCATTTGTTAATATTGAATGAATAAGACAGGAGATATTGTCATTCAAAGTACAGTAGTAGTTTTAATGTAAGAAAGTTCATACTCTGTAATCCAGGTATCAAATCTGATAAGTCTCAATCTGGGAGAGACGGCAAGCTCAATTCGTGGCACCGGCATGTCGTACTGACACTTCCTGTGACATGCCACTCTTCCTGTGACATGCCACTGTTTTTGTGACATGCCACAGTTTTTTGTGCCACTAGATGGCAGTGTTTTCAGCATGTCAATGCCTATTTTTACTGACATGTCAGTGTTTTCAGCATGTCAATGCCTATTTTCGCCTAATTACTCATTTATACTGCCTCTTATTAAAATATTGATTCAAAATGTTGCCTAATTACTCATCAAATTACTCATTTATACTGCCTCTTATTGAAATATTGATTCAAAATTGTGACTGTATTGCTTTTTAAATCATAGAAAACATTTATTTAAGGGATATTTACTTGTTCTGGGGGACATGTAGTACTGACATGTCAGTGTTTTCAGCATGTCAATGCCTATTTTCGCCTAATTAAATCATAGAAAACATTTATTTAAGGGATATTTGCTTGTTCTGGGGGACATGTCAGAGAGTCTTTATTGTCATTTGCACCGCATGTGGTACATGTGATGAAAACGAGATTATGTACACGGGGTCCCAGTTACATCCAACAACAAATGCAAGAGAAAAACAGTAATAACATCTAGAATTAACTAAGAAAAACATCAACTAGTAATACACTAAGCTTAATATAGTGGGAATAAACAGCAGCACGAACATGAGTTTGTATGAGCAGATGGTCACAGATGAACACAGATGAACACAGCAACAAGAAAACAGATCAGCATCAGCACAATGTGATATTTTGCAGTGTTTATTTTTTATTTTATTTTTATTTATTCATGAGTCTAACAGCCTCAGGGTAGAAGCTGTTCCTCAGTCTAGTGGTTCTACATTTGATGCTCCTCAACCTCCGTCCTGAGGGGAGTGGGGCAAAGAGTGAGTGTGCTGGGTGAGTGAGGTCTTTCATGATGCAGGTGGCTCTTTTCCTGCATCTGGAGGTGTAAATGTCTGTGATGGTGGGGAGACTGACTCCAACAGACTTCTGTGCAGCCTTCACCACTCTCTGTAGAGCTTTCCTCTCTTCAACTGTGCAGCCTCCATGCCACACGTTGATGCTGGAGCACAGGACGCTCTCCACTGCACACCTGTAGAACGAGGTGAGAACTGGGCTGCTCAGACCAGCACGTCTCAGCCGTCTGAGGAAGTAGAGTCTCTGATGACCTTTCTTGATCAGGCTGGTGGTGTTGTTGCTCCAGCTGAGATTATCATTCATGTGTACACCCAAGTATTTGTAGCTGGAGACCACTTCCACTGCAGACCCACCTATTTTCAGTGGGGCGTGGGTGTGTTTGTTCCTTCTGATAATAATAATAATGTCTTTTCCTGTCATCTGCGTATGTTTCCCATACACAGACGAAATTCGTCTCTGCATTTAACCCAACCACCTACCAGGTGGTGCAGTGAGCAGCCCGAAAGCGCCCGGGGAGCTGGAGAAATAGGTGTGCACTCATAGACACCCCAAGGTGGGTAGTGGCCGGGGCGCGAACCCGCGTCCTTCGGGTCCCAAGTCAAAAGCCCTGCCACTGAAAGTCCACAATCATCTCCTTTGTCTTCTTCACATTCATGTGAAGATTATTCTCTTTGCACCAGCTCTCCAGATGTTCCACCTCCTGTCTGTAGCTGGACTCATCATTGTTTGTGATGCATCCCACCACCGCTGTATCATCTGCAAACTTAACAATATGACAGCCTGGAAGTGTGGCTGTACAATCATATGTGAGCAGAGTGAACAGAAGGGGGCTCAGCACACATCCTTGAGGAGAGCCAGTGCTGAGGGTTATGGTGGAGGAGGAGAAGTTGTGGATCTTCACGGACTGTGGTCTGTCTTGTTAAGAAGTCTAGTACCCAGTTACAAATAGAGGGGCTTAGTCCAAGTGTAGATAGTTTGTCTATCAGAGTTTGGGGGATCATGGTGTTGAAGGCAGATGTGAAGTCCACAAAGAGCAGACGCACGTATGAGTCCTTCTGATCCAGGTGGGTGAGAGCAGTGTGGACCACGGAAGAAATGGCGTCCTCTGTTGATCGGTTCTCACGGTATGCGTATTGATGAGGGTCCTCGTTGATGTTGACGGTTGCCTTGATGTGGGACATGACCAGTTTCTCAAAACATTTAGCGACTATCGGGGTGAGGGCCACTGGTCTATAGTCATTCAGACCAGTCACTGTGGAGCTCTTTGGGACTGGGATGATGGTCGCGGTCTTCAGGCAGGTGGGAACTGACTCCAGTGCAAGTGAGGTGGTGAAGATGTCAGCCAGCACCTCACAGAGCTGGTCCGCACATTCCTTCAGAACTTTCCCTGGGATGTTGTCTGGTCCGGTTGCTTTATGAGGATTAATCTTTCTGAGACTGCCTCTCACTTCTGCTGCGGTCACTCTGAGATGCTCTTCATCTGGTGATGAGGTGAGTCTGGTGCTAGCTGGTCTGTTTGGATCATCAAAACGTGCATAAAACTTATTGAGGGCATCAGGCAGAGATGGGTCCCTGGGGCATTGTTTGTTCTTGCCTTTGTAATCTGTTATGCATTTAATACCCTTCCACATGCTCCGTGGGTCTTGTGAGGTGAACTGTCCCTCGATCCTCTGTGCATACGTGGCCTTGGCCTTCTTAATGCCATCCTTCAGTTCATTCCTGCTCTTTCTCAGCTCCTCTTTATCTCCTGACTTGAATGCAGTGTCCCTGGCTGCTAGCAAGGCGTGAACTTCTTTATTTAACCAGGGTTTCCGGTTCGGGTAGGATTTAACATATTTTTTTATGGATACATTTTCAGAGCATGTACTGATGTAGCCCAGGACTGAGGAAGCATAGAGTTCCATATCCACTGAACTTCCATCTGAACTCAACCTATCAGAAAGTAGCATACTGGAAAAAACGTCAGAGAGTCCACCCAAAGTTACTCTGAGAGTACACTCATTAAAATGCATCAATCCTTCACAATTAAACAATGTTAAAATGAGAACATCCCCCAAAATAACATTCTAAGACATAACTAAACCAGTCTAAGTAATTTAATGACAGTAAAACTTGCACATGTTTATGTAGAAAGGAATTATTCTCCGGACATGGAGGGGGCTGATGTGATGACAACCCATTACAGAACAACGTCACAACTGGCGGAGGTCCAAAATGGGGGTGCGGAAACTCAGATCGGCATACAACTTTGCCATAATGATATTTATTAAATAAGCTACACTATCAAACGTTTTTACTCGCCTACGAAGTTTCGCTGGTAGTGAATTTTGCATGTGAAACACAAGATGAACATTGAAAATCAAGCACGTTTTGAATTTTGAGCAGATTTTTTCGGACACAATTCAGATAATTTTGACAGGTCTCCAAAATCAAAATGTCAACCTTTCCAGTCGATTTCATACAGAGTTAGACACCCTGATCTGCATTTTGCAAATGCAAGGAATAGGCTCTTTGCACGTACGGCCCTGACGTCACATCCGCCTGAGCGGTATGTGGTTCGCTAGCTTCCGCTTTGGGGAACTATGACAGCTAGGAAAGATAAACTCGTGTTTCAGAAACAAGTTAAACATTATCACGAACACTGTTGTGTCCCTAAGCATGCTGGTGTAATGGTCTTTTAAGTTTCCACGGATTTTTCTCTTTTTTTTTCCGGATATTTTTTTTTTCCGGATTCTTTTTAAGTTTCCACGGATGATCCTCCAGACACAGAAAATTGCACGTCTGCGAGTTCACATTGAGCATGCAATCCGAAGGGATTGCATATATACACATATATGTGTATATGCACAATAATATTATGTGTATATACACATATATGTGTATATGCACAATAATATTATGTGTATATACACATATGTGTAGCACATATATATTATATGTATATACACATATATATATGTGCATATACACATATATATTATGTGTATATGCACATATATTATGTGTATATACTGTACATATATATTACGTGTATATACTGTACATCTATATTATGTGTACTGTACATAATTATTATGTGTATATACACATAATATATATGTGTATATACACAATATATGTGTATATACACAATATATATGTACAGTATATACACAATATATATGTACAGTATATAATATACACATAATATATATGTGTATATACACATACTATATATGTGTATATACACATAATGTGTATATACACATAATATTGTTGATAGCGGGATATCAACAATTGATTAATCCCGCTATCGATTGTTGGAAGTATTAATGAACTTACCCTGATGCATGCTCAATAATCCAGGTAGAAAATTCTAAAAAAAAAAGCTAAGTCTAGTCCTCTGGACATTCAAAAAACAAAACAAAGCAAAAAAACTGTAGACAGTTTTAGTTTTTTTGCTTTGTTTTGCTTTTTTGAATGTCCAGAGGACCAGACTTAGCTTTTTTAGATATTAATGAACTTTTTACAGTGGCTTGCCTGATGGTTAATTATCAAAATAAACCTCTTGTCAGTGCATGGGCTAAGGGAAATAATTTCTGATGGACAATGTCCGCACGAAATGAGTTCTCACAGATGCATTTAAATGTATTTTTATTGTTATGAACTGATTGCATATTGTTATGAACTGATTGCATGTTATCAAATTTATAACATGTGAAGACAAATAAACATTTCTCGTTTTTCACATTTCGCTTGCTTTTATAGAAAACACGGGCAAGCTAAACACAAACCAAATTACAGGCCAGAGCTAACATTAGTGCAACTTGAAATTCATTTATTTTATGTAAAACAAATCAAAAACAAACTTAATTCTTCAAATGATAAATTGTTATAAAACAAAGTGTCTTTTTTTGTCTTTTGAATTTCATAGTATCTACAGCACACAACTTATTCAAAAACTAAACTTGGGGCACATCCATTCATTAAACTGGGCCAAATAAAGCGTGATTGTCCTAAATCCCATTCTTGGACATAATAAAATAATTTCTGAAGCAGGACGGAAAATTAAGATATACAGTAGTATGCCTTTCTTTAAATAGATCATTGTGCTGTTTGTAACAAGCTGATGTGTCTTCGTTCACGTTCGGATGAAGTCGTTTCAAGGGTGTTAAAGCTGCTATATGTAACTTTTCTATCAATACATTTTTAACATATTTCTTCACTCTGTCACTAGATTGATGTTAGAGAAGTAATCTCTGAAAAAACTAAAAAAAAAATATTGTCCCCTTGCTTCTCCAGGTGGTAAATAAGCATTTCTAAAAAGAAAAAGTGACCCGCCATTTTCCAGCCAATAAAAACAAAGTTTGTAACCAGCCAATAAAAACCGAGCTTGAATTTGAATCAGCCAATAAAAACAGAGCTTGAATTTGAATTTTAACAGACCACAAGGGGGCAGAGCCATATATGTCTCTGAGGGGGAGGGATCAGATGCTTTGCTTGTTGAAATTTTTTCTAAGTGCTGATGTTCTACAGAAACTGCAGACTGAACCTTTAACATTAGACGTGTTACTGCTGCAGATCCAGTCTTGTGAAACAACGTCGACACACAGCTTTGGATGTGCGCTCGTCTTTTAACAAGAAAACCATAACGTTCCCAAACAGGAGATCAAATGTTGCGCGTGCTACGCAATAATAGCTCCGTGCTGAAACGACCCTAGGAATTTTAGTTCCACGGTGCATATATTCCCCTGTTAATAACATTCAATGAGTGAAAAAATAACCGAAACGGTACGCAGGTGGACCGAACCGAACGTGCCGTACCGAAACGGTTCGGTACACCCATGTGTACCGTTACATCCCTAGCGTCTACTGAGGTTCGCTTTGACCGCACCGGAGTACTGTCTGTTCCTGGTTTGACTTCAGAATAACTTTCCTCAAGAGGAAAATTCATTCAAAGGTTGTAGCTTTGAGGCTACGTAACTTATAACTGGCATGCTACAAGTGTTTAGCTGAGGACGAGGTCTTTGACTCAATGACCACACGTCCATGCAGCTGTTAGGAGAGGAACATCATGGCTTAGTTCAAAATGCTTTTCACTAAAAGTGTTGACATCAGACACTCGGTCCCCTGATTGGTTCGTGAGCCAGGAGAGGGAGTGAAGAGTGAAAGATCAGAAAGTCAAGGCAAAAGTAAGGGTGCACCGATTTCAATTTTCTGGCCGATCACCGTTTTTTTAGAAAGTCTGACCTGCCGATTCCGATTTTCTGATACCGATTTTCAGGTGTGAAAAGGTCAAAATGTACCTTAAATTTTCCAATCTTACTTTATTGTAAACAAAGTTTAACCATAAAAAAATCAGTTCTTTTTACTCTTTCACTTGTTACATTTTAAAAAACAAAACAAAAAAAGATAATGCAGCATGTGTAACATTTTCAAGTCAGTGGGTAATAAGAAATAACACTTGCACAGGTAAGTTTGTCCTCACAGACTTATTCCAGTCACTTTTTCATTAGTGGCAGGTTTTTCTTGATGAACAAAAGCATTTCTGCTTTGTCACCAGACAGGCGACTTCTTTTCTCATCTACTACATGTCCAGCCAAGCTAAACAGGCGCTCGCTTTCAATGCTTGTGCATGGGGCAGAGAGGTAGGTTCAGGCAAGATGAGGGAAACCATTTTCATTAATCCTCCAGTAGACCAATGGGTCCTGGCCCCTTTCGACAGGAACCTCTGATAAGTAGTTCTGTACCTGCATAGCTGAAGGGCTGGCCAGCTGCTGCTCCTTTTCAATGTTCTCCTTTAAGATTTCGTTGTGAACTGCAAACAGTAGACTACACCTTTTTGCTGCAGATTCATTGATGTCAGGAGGCCCCAATAGACCTTTTACCAGTTGACGTCATCGCGCATGCGCACTCGCATTTTTCCAGTATATTGACGCAGTCGGGGGGTGCGCGTTTAGGCTTGTCATTACTGCCAACTGTCGCGGTGGGGAAATAAGACTTTTATTGTGTTTATAATTGTTCCAGGCAACGTAAACGAGTAAAAGAAAAAAGGTGAGACTTGTTCGTTTTACAACGTCCCTCTAGGAAAGTCGAGTAAAGCGACTAAAAGAAGGAAGATGTGGAAGATGTGGAGGAAATGTGGCTTCATGCGCCAGTACCGGCAGGATTTCACCCCGTCACGAAGCATCAAATCAACGTGTGTAATCAGCATTTTTTATCTGGCATGGGCATTAATGATCCAAGCTCCGTGGATTACGTTCCTACATTACATCTTGGATATGGGAAACCGACAAAACAGAGAACAACCTCGATCCCGCAGCAGAATGCTACTGGACAGCCGCTAAGCTAGCAGCAGCTAGCTAGTTCTACGAGACCTCTCTGTACCTGTCCACTGCCTGTGTTAAAGTTTCAACCTGTTTCAACCTGCGACATGCAAAGATATTCTTCCTTCAACCCCACTGAAGAACAGGTGAGTAAAATGTCAAAACGTGCCGCTCGTAAAAATGATGAGACCTGTTCATACAGCACTGTTGGGCTGTAATCATTTGAAGTCTTTCTGCGTTGAAAAAATATACAGTATAGTTTCCACAAGACAAACATGTTTTATTAACATTATTTGAGGTCTAACAGCACTGCATCTTTGAAAACATTTCAGCCATTTCTCTGTTTCTGTAAGTTATTTGCACAGTTTTGCTGGGAGCATCGGTGGGTGACATGCTCACAGAAAAAAAAGCAATCCTGTCAATGTATACTGTATAAGCATTGTGGCGTTCTCAATGGCGACAGAGCACGGCTTCTTTGTTCATACGGGCGCTTTTATTAATGCCGTGAAAAACTACAGAAATAAGACAAAATACAGAAATAAAACACAAGCTTTAGGTACAGCACTGAGCAATGAGTAATGCTTTAACAAGAGAAATACGGTACCTCATGGCCGTTCGTCATTAAAGAAGTCAAAGAAGTCCTAAGCGAGCGTTTCTCGTCTTATGCATTCTAAATAAACGTATAAAATATTAGAACATCATGACTGACGGATGTACTATGTATTACAACAGTTATAAATACCTTTTAAGTTGGTGAACAGTTTAAACTGCTGGTTGCGCGTCGCGTGTCTCCAGGTGAGTGTATGTGTGTGCGTCTCGTGTCTCCGGGTGAGTGTGTGTATGTGGGGGCGTGTCTATTACCGTGATCTCGTCACTCTCTTCCGTTCACATCTCGCGATAACGGTACTAACAAAAATAATCCTTCACTTACGGAATAAATTCATCTTGTACAAAATATCATATTATCAAAGTATGAGCGAAACAAATTAAACCCAAAATATTCTAACTACTAAAAAACAAATATTAATTCCCCTTTTAATGCATAAATCGTTTTCAGCGACACTTACACTCCCACCTAAATCACCAATTGGCTATCAATGTGATTTTAATGAGTGTCGGTCTTAGTCTATTTTACTGTGCATGTCAGTCTCAAGTAAGGTCACTACCTTGTGAATAGGCCTTTCTAGTCTTTGATTTCACCTTTTGAACCTTGCCATAATGACCTTCTAAAGCAGTGGTCCCCAAACTTTTTCCTGTGAGGGCCACATAACTTTTCCCTTCTCTGGTGGGGGCCGGAGTCAGTTTTTACAGGAAAAAGTGTGACGATTGCAGGAGTGCCTAAATCAGGGGTGCCCAACCTTTTTTGAACCAAGAGTTACTTTTGAAGTCGGCAGTTTGCCGAGAGCTACTCGTCCAGTCTCAGTATCAAAAAACAAAATTTTTCATCTCCCTACTCCTCACTTCTTTAAAGTAAATAAAACAGAACGTAATGTGTTGCTAGTTTTATTTAATTAAAGTATTTTATCAAAGTAAAATGACGCAATATTTGAAAAGCACACCATATTTTTTAAAGAAACGAATAAACAATGAACTGAACAATATAAAACTCCCTCATTTACACTAACTATTTACAAAAAGTGACTTACAAAGGTGCAGATTTACAAATCTCCAACAACTATTTCAAACCTCAATAAAACCTAAATATCAAAACTAGGCAGCTGCTCTGTGCAGCAGGATGGTGTCATCTGGTGCAAGCTGTATAAAATAAATGTGTCTCTACCTTAGTGGCACTTCTGACACTGAGAGGAGGAGGCGCGGGGCAGTATGAGGTGGTTGGGAGGCGCAGGCAGGTCTCCAGATGATCATCAGTCATTGTGGATCTGTTTTTGGACTTGATGATTTTCATGTGTGAAAAAGCAGACTCACACAGGTATGTAGATCCAAAAAGTGCTGTTAAAGGGGACCACACATGCAAAATTCACTTTTTAATGTTTTTTTACTAAACTTTGGGTATTTACTTCATAAAAAAACAGTCCTTGTGCCAAAAAAATGCACCCAGTGGTTTATTTACTCTAAGTAGATTTATTTGTCTGTGATTAAAAACGCTCCGTTTCACACTTCCTGCGGTTTGTGACGTCACAAACCGTAGCCAATCACCTCAAACCTGAGTCCAGCCCCTCACCTAGCAACCCCTGGTGATGCTCCACCCACTTGAGTATAAAAGATGTCACGGTTGCCTAGCGGTTTAGGAGCTGACCTGGCGGTCATTTATTCATTTATTTAGCCCCCGGGGGGCTAGGGGTTTGCCCTGCTCCAGCCATGCAGCACATCTCGAGTAAAACCAGAATGTTTTATTACCTTGTTTGAATGAACTCTGTCTCGTTGAAACTGTGCACACACACTCTCGCGGTTTGGACTTGTTTCTTATATGATGAAGGACTACTTTTGCACAACTGTCAGTTTGGTTGAGCGGTTACGACACTTGAGCGCCACGCAGGAGAGCGGATATCGCGTCCTGTTATTGGCATCTTTTTTTTCCCCCCTTTTTTTAAAGCCTTTTGTTTCGGAGAAATCGGGGTGAGACTAGATATATACATCGACATAATAATACTTTATTTTTATGTTTTAGTTCAATTTTTAGTGTAATATCGCTCCCAACGCGCAGCCGGCTGAAAACTGTGCACACACACACACTCTCTCTCGCGGGGCGAGAGTCTGTACCATCAAGCACCACTGATCGATATATTTTCAGATTAGCAACTTATTTATTTTAAGAATACCTTTCACTTCATCAAAATCTAATCAAAACTTCAGCGTTCTAAATGTAGGTGGTTGTGATTATTTCTTATACGATGAAAGACTGCTTTTGCATAACTACCCGGTTGGCCCAGAGGTAGTGAACCGGACTCGTAATCCGAAGGTCACGGGTTCGCGTCCCGGTCGCGGCATCCCATTTTTTTTTTTTTTAAGCCTTTTGTTTTGCAGACGGCCGGCGAAGACACCATTTGCGTGCGGGAGTTGTTGGGAGCTACTGACTTTTGAGTCCGGGGGTCCGGTCAAAGGTTGCCTCATGCGGATAAATTAACTGGAGCGAGACATTCTGTGAACTTTGTGTGTGGACTGAAGCAGTGGTTGCTCCTAAAAGCGCCGCATGCAACGAGCGGAGCTACCCGCTCGGAGGAGGAAAAGCTATCATTAGCCTCGGAGCTAATGCTAAAAAAAGGAGCTGCAAATGGCAGCGCGCGCAGAGGGCTTTTGGTAAGTTATCTTAAGCTACTAGCACTAACAGTAAGTCAAATGAGTAATAAAAAAGAGCTAATTTTAAAATAACAACATATTAGAGATACTGGCTGTTACCGAGGGCGTAGTTAATGTAAATAGGTCTTTGTAGGGCGTGGCTTTCAGACCTCATTATTCATAAACCGGTCGTTTAGAACGGAAGTGAAATTTGGCAGAATTAGAAAGGGGATATTTTATTATACTGTATAAGCATTATTTTGTGTATAAAATTGACTGAAAATGGTCTGGATAGCCCACAGATAAACCACAAAAAATTATATATCCTACATTTGGTCCCCTTTAAGTTCAAAGCACATCTTCGGATGTTAGGATACTTTTCTTCTTTTTTTGGGTAGCACGGTGGCACAACTGGTAGAGCTGCTGCCTCTCAGCGAGAAGGTTGCCGGTTCAAATCCCGGTCCGGGGCCTTTCTGGGTGGAGTTTGCATGTTCTCCCCGTGCATGCGTGGGTTTCCTCCGGGTACTCCGGTTTCCTCCCACAGACCAAAAAACATGCTTGTTAGGCTGATTGGTGACTCTAAATTGACCCTAGGTGTGAGTGTGAGAGTGGATGGTTGTTTGGTGTGAGTGAGACAGGTCACTCTTGTAAATGAGTCCCCGTGACTCAACGAGGCTAGCCTGTATAAATAAAGGTTGAATGAATGAATGAAAACTTTTCTTCTGAGAGCAGACTCCAGAACTCTCCATCCACGCCACGCCAGGTGATGCTCGAATTACAGATGAGGCAAATAGACTTTGAATTAGAATAAACAAAAAAATACTCCTCCTCCCACTCTGTGTGAAAATAATACGTTTTTGTTTGCTTGTTTGCTAGTTTTCCATCCATGTTTACTGTGCACCGACAGTTCCACTGCTGTCCTAAAGTCTCGTGAGAGCGCTGTGTCACCGCACCCAAAACTCGCAAGACTATGTCTGTGAGAATACAAGATGAGGAGGGCTGAGGAAAGCGTTGCTGCGCATTGGAATATCGTCACTCCTCCCACCCCCCACCCAGCTAGCTCCCTTTATGTGAAAGGGAGACAATTCAACTTACTCCTTCATCTTTAAAAACTGTGTTAGGATAGGCTAAGTACTTGGTGACCGTACAGTACTGTACATGTATTCATTTGTAAAAAAAAAAAAAAAAAAAATTTTTACTATTCTGGGGGCCTGACCAAATGTGGGGGCGGGCCGGATGCGGCCCGCGGGCCGTGGTTTGGGGAACACTGTTCTAAAGTCTCTTCTACTAAAGCTAGTTTCCGTTTACATCTTGGGGTATTATCTTGTAGGATCACAGTGTCGTTTGCTTGCGGGTTCCATGAAACTTTCTGCCATTTCTGTCGCCTTTGGAGGTTTGTGGCCTTTCTGTATCCTCTACACTCGCTACAGTCGTAGATGTGCGAAGAGACCATAGTTCTACATCCTAGAATCCATATGCCATTTACACTAGGCATGTAACGGTTGTAGTTGGTGTACCGAACCGAAAAGGTACGGAGGTGGACCGAACCGAACGTGCTGTACCGAAACGGTTATTTTTTCACTCATTGAATGTTAATATGTGCGCCGCGGAACAAAATTTCCTGGGCGCGTTTCAGCACGGAGCTATTATCTCGCAGCACGCGCAGCATTAGCCGTTAGCTTCTCGCTGCGGTTTCCTGTTTGTTAACGTTATGGTTTTCTTGTTAAAAGACGAGCGCACAAAGCTGTGTGTGTGGACGTTTTTTCATGAAGACTGGATCTGCAGCAGCAACACGTCTAACGTGAACGCGCTGGAAACTACGTCATCAGAACGTGAACGAGCTGTTACAAAGTACGCTAACCACACAGCTGCATTTAAACAACTTCTACAAAGTGCGCTAACAACACAGCTGCATTTAAACAACTTCATCAGGTAATTTAGATGGGTCCAGATCAATAACACAAACTGTATGAGTTTTTAAAGCTCTGAATCTAAGTCTGAAAGTTTTTAATGCACAGTTGATCCTTGCTATGAGACATCCATCACGTCAACACTTAAGTCAAAAAGTTCAGCTCTTTATGAAAAAACTAAAACTGATGGTCAACAAGTCCTGGAGCTGATTTAAACCCTGCCCTGATGATGAGTGAGATATTCAACCGTTCAAGAGGTATTGTTATTTTATTATAATTATTATTTATAATTTATTATTATTTAAAATTATAATCTTATTAACTTATTTTTTTACCTCTGTGTTTTATTTCCAGTATTTCCAGTTACAGAGGTAGCTGCTCTCCTTCCACTTCAGGGAAATCCACCAGAGATCACCTGCTGCAGCTAAGAAGTGTGTGATGACTGAATTGAACTCTGGAACTGTTCCAGGACCAGTCCCACCAAGAAGAGGTTGTGAGTAATGAGGACAAATACAGCCACACTGGTGCTACTGGACAAAAACTTTATTAGTTAAGATTGTAAACAGTCTGTTGCTGCTTATTGTTCTGGTTCTGACTGTTATTGTATTCATTAAGATTTTTATTATTTTTAATATAATTTATTTATTGTAGAGTGCTGTTTATTTAAAATATCATCCAAATGGGTCACTTTTATTTATTACTACAATACAATACAAACATATTTTTGGCATATTTTCAAAATAAACATTTTGTAAGTCTTTATTTTGTCTTTTTTTTTGTACCGAAAATAAACCGAAAATAAACCGAACCGAGCCCTCCTTGTAATTGAACCGAACCGAAATGTGATTTTAGCGTACCGTTACACCCCTAATTTACACGCAGTTCATTCATAGTCACGCCTCTTCCTTGGTGATGTACACGTTCATGGTAGTGTTTGATGAGGAGGGCTGACACATGAGATTTCTTGGGGAGAATTGCGGGGTGCTTGATATGATGTAAGGCTGATCGGGACGACCTTCCTCCCACCCTGAGAACATTGGACTTATCCAAGAAAGCATTTAGCTGCTTTAGTTTGTTATGCTTGCTCAGATACATTTCTTTCTGAGATCTAATTTTCTGTATTTCTTTAATAAAAGCCTTTCTTTGCGCTAGCTTGATAATGAACATTTCTGTGTCTCTTCTCTCTTCAAGATCTGTTACTTGGTTTGTTCTTTGTTGAACACCCTTAAACTCTTTGATGAACCGCTTGAGTCTAGCAATAGCCTTTACAGCTCTCGACCAATCAGAGAACTTCTTTAAACGCTCTAGAACTGGATTCACGTCCCTTGACTGTGCTGTTGGTGTACGATCTTCACTGAGTTGAAAATCTGGTTTGGGTGGTAATGGGAGTTTGCAGTGCCCCTCTTTTTCCCGCACTATGCCTTTGGTCACCTTTGACCTGAGCATGTCTTCCTGTGAGACTGAGTGGTTGGCTGTGTCTCAATTCAGGGGCTGCATCCTCATGAGGACCCAGCCTAGCTGGGCAGAGTAGGCCACGCACTCACAAGACCGGGTGGGCTGAGCGAAACTGCTGAAATGGGACGGTCTAGCCTTCAGGTTTGCCGGCCTTGAAGTGGGTGGGGCGTTCTCTTGAAGTGGGTGGGAAGTTCTTGTGTGTGCGCTTTGTGTGTGTGGAAAGAGAAGGGACGCCGCTAAAATATATTAGTTAGCTGAATACATGTATATATACAGGTAGTCCCCGACTTACGAGCGCTCTGACCTACGAGGTTCCGGACTTACGAGCTGGCGAATTTTTGGAAAAAACGCAAAAAATACCAAGTTTTTCTGTGTTTTTTCACCACAGTTCGTTAGCTAAACATGTGGACACACGTTTCCGATCATTTTTATGCACTCGTAAGCAGTTTTTCGATGAAAAACGAGTGTTTGTAGTCGCGCTAGCAAAACCGTTCCAACTTACGAGCGAAATTCCGGACTTACGAGACACGTGGCGGCCGTTCCGAATTACGAGATTTCCATGTTACGAGCAACTCGTTGTAACGGAACTCGCTCGTAAGTCGGGGACTACCTGTATTAGTGTTTCTGAGTTTACAGTTTGTTAAGAACTGAGTACAAATCAACTTATAAAGGGTGATCTGTTAAAACCCAGAGTGGACCTATGAAATGCAACTTGTCCAGTAGCTCAGTTGGTAAATCAACCTGCGATTGGTGCAGAGATACTTTTCTCGAAGCTGGTTCGAATCTCACTCGGTACGNATGGTCTTGAGCCGGAAAAGGGTAGCATGCCTTCTCCGGGTCAGGGAGGAGGCCTTGCCCCAAGTGGAGGAGTTTAAGTATCTCGGGGTCTTGTTCACGAATGAGGGAAAACTGGAGCGTGAGATCGATAGGCGGATAGGTGCAACGTCCGCAGTGAAGCGGGTGATGTACCGGTCTGTCGTGGTGAAGAGAGAGCTGAGTCAAAAGGCGAAGCTCTCAATTTACCGATCGATCTACGTTCCCACCCTCATCTATGGTCATGAGCTCTGGGTTATGACCGAAAGAACGAGATCTCGGATACAAGCGGCTGAAATGAGTTTTCTCCGCAGGGCGTTTGGACTCTCCCTTAGAGATAGGGTAAGAAGCTCAGTCATCTGGGAGGGACTCTGAGTAGAGCCGCTGCTTCTCCACATCAAGAGGAGCCAGTTGAGGTGGCTCGGGCATCTGGTTAGGATGCCTCCTGGACGCCTCCCTGGTGAAGTGTTCCGGGCATGTCCCACCGGGAGGAGACCCAGAGGAAGACCCAGGACACGCTGGAGGGACTATGTTTCTCGGCTGGCCTAGGAACGCCTTGGGATTCCCCCAGAGGAGCTACTCCAAGTGGTTGGGGAGAGGGAAGTCTGGGCCTCCCTACTTAGGCTGCTACCCCCGCGACCCGACCCCGGATAAGCGGAAGAAAATGGATGGATGGATGGATTTTTGGATGACACCATTTTGTTAATAAAGTTTGTCATTTTATTCTCAGCTGGTGTCCATGTTACTATGCAAATGTTTATGTGTAGAGCATAGATAGACCATGCATTTACTACTGGTTGCTGAATATATTATTCTGCCAGAAGATAAGTACATTTAGTTAGTCCTAAAGTTTACTCAGTCAGATCGATAAGTTTGCTGCCTCATCATTGTAGGCAAATAGTTTGTGCTCAGCACACAAACTGAAAACAGATAAACTAAAGGTTCACACATAGCTCTGCGTACATCTGTACGCGTGTCCGTAGGCATGTACTGTACGTAGCCAGTTCATCCCCATACCTCAGCATACGTTCTCACGTTCATTCTCGCATTTTCGCACCAAATTCTTGACATCATTTGAGCAGCTGCAGCGCAGAGCGTTTACCTACGGGAAAAATTGAGGTTGCTGATTGTCATTTGTAGACATGCCTACTGATTTGATTGACAGATCGGGGGAGGCGCGAGCTGGCAGCTGCAGCCACAGCGGTGTTCTGTGTTTATATGTTATTTAAAAGTCCTAAAAAAATGGAGCGCTGGTCGTGCAGCCCACACATCAGACCAGCACACCAGAAAATCTGCAGAACCTCCCGCAGCCACGATGGACCCGAGTTTAATTCGCTCGTGACAAATTTGTTCATTTCTCATCATTTCAGTCATGGAGTCGACGGAAGAGAAATCAATCACTGACTTTTGGCAAAAAAACTAAAGAAAAAGCCAGATCAGGGATGAAAAAGGGGGATTTATTACATTTGTGTCGCATACAAAACAGTCCGGCACCGGACTGCTATGTTCCAGGGACCCCCGAAACACAAATATTACCATCAAAATAGATAAGCACACATAGTTTTACACCCCGAACCAAGGGCGGAGTGGCCATCGGGAGATTCGGGAGTTTTCCCGATGGGCCGCGTCATGAATGGGCCGATAGGCGCACGGGGAAAATGATGACGGTTGAATGAATCTGCTCAAAATCGACTTGTCCCTGACTTTAGGCTGCAGGCTGCAGGCTCTTAAAGGGAGGGAGTGCTGATCACTTTAAGAGACTGCAGCCTGCAGCCTCTTAAAGCGCTGATCCCTTTAAGAGACTGCGCCGCACTGGGCTGGCAGCTTGGGAGCTACCATTTGATAAAAAACACCCCTGAAAGTTCACCGTTGGTTGAGTCCAACCCAGCAGCGAAGCACGTATTTTCCAAAACATCAGCTGATGGAGCAGCGCGGAGTCCAAACTGCTAATTAGCAATAAAAATGGACAGGAAGGGGCCGTGGAGCTGAAAAAGTCAGGTTGAAGAAAAGAAAGGTGGAGGAAGCTGCCAAATGTGCAAAGCTTACAGACATTTTTTCAAAGAGACAGAAGAAGCAACAGGTAATATAAATTAAAAACTAGCATAATAAATAAAGCTAATGTCACAACGTTGTACTATGTCACTAAACATGCATGAAAGTCAAGTGGGACCTAAACTGACAGCCTGAGCCTAATTAGAAATAAAAGCAGAAATATATAAATTGACCAATAAATAAATAAACGTCAAAGGACAATTTAAATTAAAAGAGAACTTATCTCATACCCTGATGCATGCTCAATAATCCAGGTAGAAAAATTTAAAAAAGCTAAGTCTGGTCTTCTGGACATTTTTTGCTTTGTTTTGTTTTGTTTCTTGAATGTCCAGAGGAACTTTATCTCATGTTTTAAAAATTAATTGACCATCATGTTTTTTTTCCAGCTTAGTTCCAACAAATTATATATTTTAATTCATAATTTTACATTTTACTGTGCTTAAAATACCGGTAGGCCTATATATTTTTTTGTTTTTACTTTTACTCTTAGATGACTTGTGTTATGTAATTAAATGTAATTATTTTTTTAATTTTCCACACAAGTCCTTATTTACGTAATGAGGCAGAAATGCATGAGGTGAAGTGAAAACAGGAGACAGAAAAATGTTAAAGCAACACATTTAATAGACAAATAAAAATAAACTCATGCATATGCATACATATTGCAACCAATGCCAAACTTGTCTCTGATTTTGCTTGTCTTGACCCTAAAAACTTTTCAGAGATGAGGCTTAAAGGACTCAAGAGCTCAGCACTTCAAGAAATCAGCAAAAATCTGCTTAGATTTGATGAGAGAGCCACAGTGAGTACTTTACACACAGAGCAGTCCAGTCTTGGGATAGGCTGAAAAAGTCCCCTCTGGAAGAGTCCACTGTCAAGATGGTACTGAGATGGAACAGGGTTGAACCAGAGATTGAACTTGAAAGCAGGGCTTGTTCTTCTTGCAGAAACTGTGTTATCTGTGTTTACCTTATATTGACACAGTATAACCTTTTCACAGATGCCTATATAGGGCTGGCATACAAATATTTGTTGTCTCATGTTGCATGTGAAAGCTTCTCTACTCTCAAGTTCATCAAGAATAGACTACGAAGCACACTTAACCAGGAGCATTTGGAGGCATTTATGCTGATGTCCACAGAGAAAGAACTTCTTATGTCCATTGACAATGACAAAGTAACAAATATGGTGGCAGAAACTAGTGCACTTCTTAGGCCCTTACTGATGCTGATCACATGTCAAACTCGAGGCCCATGGGCCAAATCTGGTCTCATTGACATTTTATCTGGCCTCAAATTTAATATTTTGAATGTAAAATAGTTTTATGGTTTATCTTTTTGTCACTGTATTTAGTGCAAACTTCTCATGACAGCTGGCCAACGTTCAAGCCAACAAAATTACGTTTTGAGTTTTTCAGTAATCTTTGAGTCTGATATGGAAAGAGCAACAAAGAATTGACTTATCATTTTCTGTTTTTTAAGTCAACTAATTTAGTTTTTTTCCCACCTGATTTGCTGAATTGTAACAAAATGTAACTAAAAATTATAACCAAAAAAAAGTTGTTGATTGTATTGCAATTAAAAAAATATTATAGGCTACATTTTTGCCAAATATTTTTAAAATGTGAAAAAATGGGCCACTCTTGGCCATTAAACTCCCGGGCTGAAAAGTTGTCCCACTCCGCCCCTGCCCCGAACCCAACCGTCTTGGTCCCGTTGCTCAACGTGGCCCCTGAAAAAAGATGGCCCCGTAGGGGTCCCAGGCCCCTGGCTCTGACATATGTTAAAGAGGGCCCCGAGACGTGAAGATCCATGTATGCTTAGTGGAAATCGGACCGACGGTTCAAAAAATGTCAACCCTAGATTTTTAGGGTTTTTCTAGCTTTTGGGGGGCCGCTACGGGGGACCCAAGGGCCCGAGGCGCACGGGACCAAGTCCCCCGCGTTCGTCTTGAGCCCGAGATCAACATACTCAAAAATCAACCTCCTAGCACTTTTCTAAAAAAAAATGAATTGGGATAGTCATCAGAACATTGCAAAACACTGTTGGAATTCGAACCTTACCCCATTTGTGACCACAGGCTGGAAACATGAAAAAACAGTTATGAAAAAAAAGACAAGATGGATGTGTTCCACCCTCCCCCCAATGTTGACACCTCAAATCTGGGGTCCCTAACCGCTTTCGGCCCCGAGTTAGGAACTTAAACACTTTTGGCCCCCAAAAACTGCCTTTTCTGAACATATTTTGTAAATTTGGACCCCTTCCCGTGCACGTACGTGCACAAAACTTTCACACTCTTTTAGGGCTTACTCCATATACATGTGATTCAAATCTGGATTATCCAGGACTTCGGGGTCCTGAGTTATGAATTTTCTTCTTTAACCCTATTTTTCACAAAAAATACACCTGACCGGCATTTGCGGGGTTGTTTGGGGGTCTTACGGTGCACGTAGGAAGGCCAAATTTTCAGGGTAGATGCGGCCTATCCTGATCTACATCTCCAGCAAATTTGGTGCAGTTCCTTGCTTCCTTCAGGGAGATACAGGCTGCAGAAGGTGTAAAAAAACGGGTGGGAATTGTCCACAGGCCTCCGTTTGTTCAAAAGTTAATTAAGGTACCTTAACTTTGACCTAGCACCACCAAATTCACAGGATCTCTTAAGCACAAGCCTTTCTACCAGATTCTATAGTTATGTGGCTCTGGTCTATTCCTGTGGCCCGTGGCAGCCCCATGAACACAGACCTAAACGCAATGTAAGTCAATGGGCAATGTAAGTCAATGGGCCTACAGCTCCAAGTTTGCGGGTTAATTGTGGGGCAGAGGAAGGGGTCATCAAGACGAGCTCATTCTTAAACTACACCACTCTGTTTATGCAGTCCAGTGCAGCGAGGACTGTCCAGACTTATACATTGGAGAAACGAAACAGCCCATCCACAGAAGAATGTCTCAACATAGGAGAGCCTCCTCCTCTGGACAAAACTCAGCTGTTCACCTCCACCTCACAGACTAGGGACACTCTTTTGAGGACCAAAATGTACATATTCTGGACCGAGAACACAGGTGGTTTGAGAGAGGTGTGAAGGAGGCGATTTATGTAAAAAGAGAGAAACCATCGTTAAACAGAGGAGGAGGTCTAAGATTTCAACTTTCAAAAACTTATGGCGCGGCCCTGGGTCTGGTTCCCAGGCGTCTCACACCTGATGAGAACAGAGGAGCTTTGTTTGTGAATTAGACCAACAAAGACTTTGACAGGTCCCTGCTATCAATGGGTGAAGTGTGACTTGTCATTTCACATACAGTAGGATGTGTGTGTGTGTTCTGTAAGCTCTGTTTTCATACACTGAACTTTGAATGGGTCACAGGTACGTGTTATCCCAAGTATGTGGGGGTGTTAGTTTCCAATTTAAATATGTTGGTGCGTGTCAATGGCTTGTCCTGTTATAACTGCTTCCCCTGACTGTCTGCTAAACTCAATTGATAAAGCTTTTCGGATGAGAAGCGAAACGTCTTGTTTGTTACAAATAAAGTCCAGTTGTTCTGTATTGAACGCCTTTTTTGATTTTATCATGTCCTGGACGACTGAGAATCTTCACCAGCATATGACTAATTAATCTTTGGCACAAGCCATTCTCTTCAAGGCAATGATCCGGTTTCGGACGTAATTTTTTACCCCAGTCCAGTTTCTGTCCTTGAGTGCATTTGGTTCTGCCTTGATGCACTGAAGGCAGTGTATTTTCTGAGGTACCTTGCATGTGTGGATGAAATTCATCATGTGTCTTTCAACTGCACAAACCTCTGTGTCTTCACACTTACATTTAGCATTCCCCCGGTTGCCTGTGATGAACAAATGTAAAGACCATAATATTAAAAAAATTCATCCATCCATCCATCCATTTTCTTCCGCTTATCCGGTGTCGGGTCACGGGGGTAGCAGCCTAAGTAGGGAGGCCTAGACTTCTCTCTCCCCAGCCACTTGGAGCAGCTCCTCTGGGGGAAGCCCAAGGCGTTCCCAGGCCAGCCAAGAAACATAGTCCCTCCAGCGTGTCCTGGGTCTTCCTCTGGGTCTCCTCCCGGTGGGACATGCCCGAAACACCTCACCAGGGAGGCGTCCAGGAGGCATCCTAACCAGATGCCCGAGCCACCTCAACTAGCTCCTCTCGATGTGGAGAAGCAACGGCTCTACTCCGAGTCCCTACCGGATGACTGAGCTTCTCACCCTATCTCTAAGGGAGAGTCTAGACACCCTGCGGAGAAAACTCATTTCAGCCACTTGTATCCGAGATCTCGTTCTTTCAGTCATAACCCAGAGCTCATGACCATAGATGAGGGTGGGAACGTAGATCGATCGGTAAATTGAGAGCTTTGCCTTTTGACTCAGCTCTCTCTTCACCACGACAGACCGGTACAGCACCCGCTTCACTGCGGACGCTGCACCTATCCGCCTATCGATCTCACGCTCCAGTTTTCCCTCATTCGTGAACAAGACCCCGAGATACTTAAACTCCTCCACTTGGGGCAGGACCTCCCCTCCGACCCGGAGAAGGCATGTTACCCTTTTCCGGCTCAAGACCATGGCCTCGGATTTGGAGGAACTGATTCAGTTTATCTAAAACACAGATGGCATACACTACTTCAGAACACTGCAAAAGCTTTGTATAAAAATATTTGATTCATGTTAAAGGTTCAGTCTGCAGTTTCTGTAGAACATCAGCACTTAGAAAAAATTTCAACAAGCAAAGCATTCTGATCCCTCCCCCTCAGAGCCATATATGGCTCTGCCCCCTTGTGGTCTGTTAAAATTCAAATTCAAGCTCTGTTTTTATTGGCTGATTCAAATTCAAGCTCGGTTTTTATTGGCTGGTTACAAACTTTGTTTTTATTGGCTGGAAAATGGCGGGTCACTTTTTCTTTTTAGAAATGCTTATTTACCACCTGGAGAAGCAAGGGGACAATATTTTTTTTTAGTTTTTTTCAGAGATTACCTCTCTAACATCAATCTAGTGACAGAGTGAAGAAATATGTTAAAAATACATTGTTAGAAAAGTTACATATAGCAGCTTTAAGCAAACCCTCACCCTACATTAGATTTAGAATGGGTTTGGAAACAATTTTTAAAGAAATTACTGGAACTGCAGTCAATAGGTAGAAAGAAAGAATTGTTGATGAAGATGATTGTCATCATTGATGCTTCTGTCTGGTATCAGTTTTATTGTAATTTTTCTCTTAAGAATTCAGTTGCAGCTCATATGAGGCAGAGGGGTGACATCATGCTTGCAAAATGTAATATGTTTGCATATTTATACTATTTGTTTTTCCATTATCTGAGGGTGACAGTGGTAAGGAAAAACTCCCTCATGAGGAAGAAACCTTTAGCAGAACCAGGCTCAGGACAAGTAGTATCTACTTTAACCAGTTGGGTTTAGTAATAACAAGGAGGAGGAACAGATACACAATGGCAGATCAAGAATCACATGATATAAATAGTATCAAATGATAACTATTCAATTTTAAGAAATCATTTTAAGAAATCAGGTAATTCTGTCCTCCAGTAGTCTAAGCCTATGGCGGCAGCATATTATAAGCCAACCCTAACTCTAGGATTTATCAAAAATGAAAGTCTAGTCTTAAAACTGGACAATGTTATCAGCCTCACAGACAGAAACTGGAAGTTGGTTCCACAAGAAAGGAGCCTGATAACTGAAAGATATTCCTCCCATTCTGCGTTTGGAAACTCTAGGTAGGAACCACGAGTAAGCCTTCAGTGTGAGAGAGAAGTGCTCTATTAGGAAAATCTGGAACAATAAGATCTCCAATTTAAGATGGAGCTAGGTTGTTGAGGGCTTTAATTTAAATTTCATTTTATTTATTTATTTATTTATTTAAATTAAGACAATACAACATGTCAGCAGTTAGCATCAATGTAAATATGCCAGAGTTAGCACAAAAGCTAATTTTAATCCATTGTCCTAAGGCAAGAACAAGAAACATCCCACAAAACAAAGAGCAGAGAATAATACAAGCATCACCTGCGTAACACACAACATGAAATTAAAATAAGGATATGATGCCATAACAAAATAGACAAGAAATCTACATATGAGTGCACCTCTGGTTAGTTCTCAATCAGTGTTTCAAAGACTTTATAGATTAGAAGTAAATTTTTGAATTCAATTCTGGATTCAACAGGGAGCCATTGTAGAGACGCTAAAACTGGAGAGATATGATCTCTCCTACTAACTCCAGTTAAGACACTGGTAGCAGCATTTTGGATTCACTGAAGACTTTTTAAATAAGCTTTTCACACATACACATATATACACATACATATATACACATATATACACAAATATATAGATATACTATATATCTATATAGTAAAAGAAAGTCTTCTCTCCTTTTCACTTTTTGTGATTGTTGGAGCAAAAATCAACTTCAAAACTTAAATTGATTTTATGCACAGCCCAAGTGGACATCTCATCCTCTGACGTCAGTAATACATTTCTAACCAGTGTCAAATTATAGTTATGATCAAAGCTGCACATATGTGTATATGAAAGAGCAAACAACAAAGCAATGTTAAAAACACCAAAGAATCCTATTCAAAAGGTGCATTATTGTTTGAAAAATAACTATATAAAGAAAAAAGAAAGTAGGCTCAATCATTCAGGTAAATAAATTACATACAAAAAAGGTATTTAAGAAATGAGCATGCATCAGGGTACATACAAAAAAGTTAAACTGTATCATCCGGAGAGTTTCTTTTTTTGAAAGGAAATGTTTTATCCTTCATCCAAAGGACTCCCATCAGTCTGAGGCCTGCCAACAGGGTCTATTGTATTAAGTAGCACCTTGTTGACTTGTTTCAAACCAGTCTGCTGTTGAGCTCAGTGTTGTTATGCACTATGATTAACTGCTTTAGACTGATGGTCCTCCATTTTGCATGTGTAAAGCCATTATGCCTGGGAACTCAACAGCAGACTGGTTTGAAACACATCAACAATGTGCTTGGTATGACATATCCTGTTGGTAGGCCTCAGACTGATTAAGTCCTTCAGATGAAAGATGAAAAATTTTCTTCCAAAAAGGAAACCGTCCAGATGACATGATGTAACTTTTTTGTGAACTATAGAATGAGTTTTTGACAGAAAACAGTAGTTGGTACAAAAGCCCAAGACAAACCAACAACTATTTCTTTACCATGTTTTTGACGAGAACAAGAGGAAATGGAAGATGAAGATGTTGTCTCTGGTGCCTTATTGGTATCCTCATCTGTCATCTCATTCACTTGTGTTTCTGTTGCCTTTGTGGCTGAAGTTTCTGTTGCCTCCGTGGCTGAAGTTTCTGTTGCCTCCGTGGCTGAATAAAAGTACTCCTGCTCATCACTTGAGGAATCCAGATCTTGTGATTCAATTCTTTCTGAAGATAAGTTGCAAGTAATTTGAGAAAAAAGGATCACATGCAATTTTTGTTGAAAAATAAAACCACTAACAGATCAGATTTCTTACATTACTCTTGCACCCATACACAAATGTTATCCCTTAAAGCTGCACAGACATTTCATAGGATTGCAAACAATACATTGACTTCAGTTTTGTAGTCTCCCAGTTTGATAACTGATTAATGTGGTTCTTAAACTTTATTTACCATCAATTGATTATGTTAAGATAATACTGTACATATTGGATCCAAATCAAATATTCACGCTTATCTTATCCGGATTAGTTCAAGGGTGCTTCCAAGTAAAAAAAGTGACTTCCTGTTCTGAGGGGGCAGGGGCCTCATGTATCAAAGACTTGCGTGGATTTCTTACTGAAAAGTGACGTACGGTCAAATCCAGAAAAGTGTCTACGCACAAAAGAATCCAGATTTATCAAGCTGTGCGTACACCGGTATCCACGCACATTCCTTTTGTACATCACAATGAACGTGGAACTGAGCGCACGTCAGACACCTCCCCTGACACGCCTACATTTACATATGTTAAACAGATGCAAATTACTTCCTGCATGTGTGAAGGACATGTTTGTTTGATCCCTGCGCGATCAGAAATCATTTCTAGATTCAGGAAAACAATGGATTTAATATAATATGAGTGAGGACAAACATCCTAAGTAAGAATAGTAATAAACTGTGTTCATCACGCAAAGAACGAGTGATTGTGTGCCGGTATTCGTGTGCGCGCACGCTGCTGTCAGGTGCGCCACCGGCTCATTCATTCATTCTGAGTGAAAATATTAACTTTGCGCACGAGTTAATTACCATAATTACTGTAAACACAGAGGAACTTACTTGGATGTTTGCTAGAACATAGATCTTCGTTTATTTAATAGATGATATGAAGAAACGAGTCTCTGCGTCTCAGTGGAGACTTTTCATGACATGACGTGATGTTGGAGTCTCCAAAGCGCGCGCTGCAGCCTTGTGCGCAATCTGTTTGTCTGTGAAGCTTTTACTCCCATACAAGTTATAAATGGTGTACTTTCACGTGTCATTTTGGAGACATCTACAATAAACACAGATAATGACACACCTCCACTGCCGTGTAACACCGGCGAGGGTGCACGCGCGCTCAAAGCGCGACCATAACTCAGCCTTTGGGATCATATGGATGAGACCATTCCATTGGACATGAATCGGCTTTGTGTGGACTGGACTGGCACAGCCCTGATCGACCTGCCAGCTCCCTCTAAGCTCCTGTGGAACCCCAGTTTCTGCACGTGCACGCGTGATGCGCGGCCCCTGTGTTCAGTGCGCAGCAGTGCCAAACTGAAAAATGATTATTTCTGAAAACGGCTGATAAGCCATATCCTAGATCAGAGAATTATATCTGTTTATAAATAAATGCTCTGCGTGTTACACTATCTATATCCTCCATAAGGCTGAATGTATCCGTTCCTGTTACATTTATTTTTTGCACAACTTTGCGCGTCCATGTGGATGTACTTGTTAATCGTGTGTTTGGTGGGAATATTAATCATTTTCACATCATGAACAGTTAATAGTAATAATAATAATAATAATAATAATAATAATAATAATAATAATAATAATGAATTCAATTTATGACGCACCTTTCATTAATGAAAATCTCAAAGTGCTACAAAGTGCAACAGAATTTAATGTCGATAAAACAAATAATAAAACAGTTAAAATCAACAACAGTATCAACTAAGATCAAAAGTAGAATCATGAGGAGGAAGAGTATGCTCGGTTAAAAAGAAAGGTCTCAAGCCGCTCTAACCACAGACTGTGGGGCTTCAGTTTTTCAGAAGCACCTGTAAGTGTCGCCAAAGGAACAAGAACCACAGAAACGTGCGTACGCCTGCTCGGGAGCTTGCGTGGATATGTACCTGGATGCGCATATATTCACGTTCAGTTCAGTTTTGTTACATACGGGGTTTTGCGTGGAAAGTGACGTGCGCACGGTTTTTGTGCGCACGCACGGTTGATACATGAGGCCCCAGGACCTCAATGAAGTCACAACATGACAACAAAGGATCGCCGGGCATCCAACAGGGATGAGTCATGCCAAGTTTGGTGCATTTCAGTCTTTCATTGTGAAAGTTATAGCTGTTTGAAATTTATGGAGTGAAACACAAATTTGAGTCCTGGCCACGCCCCTTTAGTATAAATGAAAATGCAAGCTTTTGATCATTTTTACTGTCCAGTGTATTAAGGGCATATTAACCAAGTTTGAAGGCAATCCTTTAAAATCCCTAGGAGAAGTTCGTTCAAATCTGTAAGTAGAAACACCAGAAAATAATAATAATAATAATAATAATAATAATAATAATAATAATAATAATAATAATAATAATGCATTTTATTTGGTAGCACCTTTCAAAACATCCAAGGAAACTTCACAGCATTAAAAACACAATAAAACAATATAAAATAACTATATAAAAAAGAAAAATTAAAGTGAGAAGGCTAACTTGAACAGATGAGTTTTGAGTTTTGATTTGAAGGTCAGAAGGCAGTCAATGTTACGGATGTCTGGGGGAAGAGCGTTCCAGAGTTGGGGAGCAGAGTGAGAAAAGGCTCTGTGTCCCATGGTGCTGAGGTGGACAAGAGGCACATTGAGATGGATGGAAGAGGAAGAACGAAGAGAGCGTGAATGGGTGGTAATGTGCAGGAGATTAGACAGGTAAGGAGGGGAGAGGCTATGAATAGCCTTAAAAGTGTACAACAGGATTTTAAATTGAATTCTGAATGTGACTGGAAGCCAGTGAAGTTGCTGTAAAACTGGGGTGGTGTGGTAGAATGGGGGGGGGTTGGTAACGATGCGGGCAGTTGAATTTTGAACCATTTGAAGCTTAAGGATTAATTTGAAATATGCAGATCGGGTAATACTATTGATTTGAGAATGAAAAGAGAGAGTGCTATCAAGAATGACACCCAGACTCTTGATGTGAGAGGAGGGAGAAACCAAGGAGTTGTCAATGAAGAGGGAAAAACTGTTAACTTTAGATAAGGTGGATTTAGTACAATGAGTAAAAACTCTGATGTATCACTGTTTAATTTCAGGAAGTTACACGTGAACCAGGAGTTAATTTCAGCTAAGCAGGAAGTGAGGGAGGAGGGAGGAAGTGAAGAGTCAGGTGCAGTGGATAAAAAGAGCTGGGTGTCATCAGCAAAACAATGGAAATGGGTGTTAAATTTACTGAAGATATCGCCAAGGGGGAGAAGGTAGATGATGAAAAGAAGGGGCCCCAGGACAGAGCCTTAGAGCACACCTGAAGTCACAGGAGAGGAATGGGATCTGAATGATTTTAGTTGGATGAACTGGGTGCGACCAGAGAGATAGGACTGAAACCAAGCGAGGGGTGTGTGGGTGATGTCAATGGATGAAAGTCTATGGAGGAGGATGTTGTGGGAGATGGTATCAAAAGCCGCACTGAGATCGAGAAGTATTAGGAGGGAAAGTAAACCAGAATCTGCTGCCATGAGAAGAGAGTTGGTGATTCTGAGGAGAGCAGATTCTGTGCAAAAAAAATCATCTGTGTTAATTGGGTTTATTGATGCCTCTAAGGCATTTGATCGTGTCAATCATTACAAGTTATTTGACAAATTAAAACAGAGAGGTGTTCCAGATATTATTATACGAATTTTAGTTTACTGGTATTCTAACCAGAAAATGCATGTAAAATGGGGCAATAACATCTCTGCTTCCTTTGGTGTGAGTAACAGTGTGCGTCAGGGTGGGCTTCTTTCACCTGCCCTGTTTAACATTTATATGGACGACCTGTCAAAAGAATTGAACCTCTGTAAAACTGGATGTGTGATCGGTGATAACCTGGTTAATCACTTTATGTATGCTGATGACCTGGCTGTCCTCTCGCCCAGCAGTGCTGGTTTTCAACAGTTACTGAATATCTGCTCTGATTATGGGTTGAAATTTGATGTGTAGTACAATGCTAATGTGGTGATAGAGGAAGGCACCTAATTACACCAATAGTTCTCAGCTGCGAGGAGCCAGTGGGCGTGGTATATACAGGTAGTCCCCGATTTACGAGCGAGATCCGTTACAACGAGGCGCTCGTAAACCGGAAATCTCGTAATTTGGAACGGCCGCCATTTCTCTCGTAAATCCGGAAATTCGCTCGTAAATTGGAACGGTTTTCGCTAGCGCGACTAAAAACACTCTATTTTCATCTAAAAACTACTTTTGAGTGCATAAAAATGATCGGAAACGTGTGTCTATATGCTTAACTAACTAACTGTGGTGAAAAAACACATGAAAACTCAGTATTTTTTTCGTTTTTTCCAAAAATTCGCAGCTCGTAAGTCTGGAACCTCGCAGATCAGAGCGCTCGTAAATCGGGGACTACCTGTAGGTAGCTGCTGCATTCAGTCAGTAAGGTCGTCTTCGTGCTCCCGCTATGTGGCTGGTGGCCGTGGGTGTTGGCCGTGCAAGGCAACCCATCGCTGAGTGAGGTGCGGGCCGGTGTTTATTCCTTCACGGGGTAGGTGTTGTCGCTCTCTCTCTGTACTATAGCTGATATACAATAGCTGATCGGATAGAAACACTAATTGGAAGTGTTGTCATAGGTAAAGTGCTACGGTGCTGCGCTTCTCCGTTCCCTCATACACAAGTGTGTGTGCGTGTGTACATGGTTGTGAAGATCGGCAGGTAAGGAAACAATTGTCATTGTAAGCTCTATTTTGTGGCAGCTGTATGAAGAATAGTTATTAATTAACTTTCTTAGGTCTTCCCCCCCCCATCGGGACCACTGCTGCTCTGTTTCCGGACACTGCTGCTTTTTCCTTCCGGCGTCCCCTCTGGTTCCTCTGCAACTCCGTTTGAGGAAGCTGTGCGCAAGTGCTTGAAAAGTGGACTGTGGTGTCGTCAGCCGCTGCCCTTCCAGTGGCGTGCAGGGTGTGACGTCAGTGTGGCCACTTGCCTTACCTACGGCATGTCGCGAGTGCCAGAACCAGTTGAAGGGTGATCTGTATTTAATTGTGAAAATCATTCAGTGTTTGTGTGTTGGGTTTAAAGGGTTATCTTTTGTTTATTTATGTAGTTTTGTTGTGTTGTAGTTTAGCATGCCAATTTTAATGATTTACTGAGTGACTAATTGTGAATAAACACTGCATTTTAAGGATGGTATAACTGACAAATGTTTAGATTAATTGTAATAAATCATTGTTATTTTGAACAGTTGTCCCGGATGTTTTAATCAGTGCAAGGCGAACCTGCGTGGCCTTAAAGTAAATGCTCGGGGTGAAATTCCCAGGGTGGCGTTGTTTTGTATTTACTTTAATTTATTCATGCTCTCAGGGCATGAGTAATGCCATACTAAGAAAACGGTTGTGCTAATATGTAGGACTAAAGCAGACAAGCAACTCTGTTTCCCTGATTTCTTTTTGTCAGGACAAAAGTTAAATGTTTGCTCAAAAACTAAATATCTGGGTCACTACATCATTGACCAGCTATGTGATGATGATGACATTTATCGACAGTGTCGCATGTTGTACGCCCAGGCAAACATTCTGAGGAGGAAGTTTCACATGTGCACTAATGAGGTAAAAATATGTTTGTTTAAAGCTTACTGTACATCCTTGTATGCAGCTCCTCTGTGGTGTAAATTTAAAAAAGCTAGCATGCAGAAGCTTAAGGTTGCTTATAATGACTCCCTGAGAATTCTACTTAAGAAACCAAGGTTCAGCAATGCAAGTGAAATGTTCTGTAATGCACATGTCAGAACGTTTCAGGCGCTCATGAGAAATTTGATGTACAAGTTTATGCGTCGTTTGTGCAGCTCCATGAACAGTCTTATTGTAACGTTTTCACATCCCTCTGTCAGTACGCTAAGATACCTGTCGTCTCTGTGGAATCATTGGTACGCAAGTCTCTTATAAGATTTTATTTTTTATTAAATATATTTTTATTCTTTTTATTTTTTTCGGTATGTGTTGTGTGTGTTATGTTTTTTTGTGGACCACGAGTCTGTCGAATAAAGTTGATGATGATGATGTGCTGACCGGGGCAGAAACCAGACTGAAACTGTTTGTATAGACTGTTATCGGTTAAATGGAGGTGGAGTTGAGAGGCGACTGTTTTTTCCAGAATTTTAGAAATGAATGGAAAGTTAGAAATAGGACAGAGATTTTTGAAGGTATTAGGATCCAATCCAGGTTTTTTTAACGATTGGAGTGATAACTGCAGTTTTGAAAATAACTGGGACAGTTCCAGAAGAGAGAGAAGAGTGGATAATAGCAGAAATGAACGGAAGAAGTGATACAATGCAATATTTAACAAGGGCTGTAAGGAGAGGATCCAGTGAGCATGTAGAGGACTTGGATTTATGGGGGCGGCTGTGGCACAGTGGTAGTGGCAGCCGACCCCAGATCGGAAGGTTGGAGCTTCAAATCCCGCTTCCGCCCACCATGTGTCGTTGTGTCCCTGGGCAAGACACGTAACCCCGAGTTGCTCCCGGTAGGTCTGGATGGCGCCTTGCATGGCAGGCTACCGCTACCGGTGTATGAATGTGTGAATGAATGGGTGGATAGCTGGTATTGTAAAGAGCTTTGGGGCTCCTCACAGGGGGCTGGAAGGCACTATATAAATAAGCTCCATTTACCATTACCATTTACCATAAGTTTGGGTCCTGGAGGGTGCGTGGGAGTTTGCCCAACCAGTTTACATGTGCTTTGTGGACTTGGAGAAGGCATTCGACCACGTCCATCGGGAGGTTCTGTGGGGGGTACTCCGGGAGTATGGGGTACCAGGCCCTTTGATACGGGCTGTTAGGTCCCTGTATGACCGGTGTCAGAGCTTGGTCCGCATTGCCGGCAGTAAGTCAGGCTCGTTTCCAGTGAGAGTTGGACTCCGCCAAGGTTGCCCTTTGTCACCGATTCTGTTCAGAACTTTTATGGGCATAATTTCTAGGCGTAGCCAAGGTGCTGATGGGATCCGATTTGGTGGCCTTAGAATCACTTCTCTGTTTTTTTGCAGATGATGTGGTCCTATTGGCTTCATCAGGTCGTGATCTACATCTTTCGCTGGAGCGGTTTGCAGCTGAGTGTGATGCGGCCGGGATGAGGATCAGTTCCTCGAAGTCCGAGGCCATGGTCTTGAGCCAGAAGAGGGTAGCGTGCCCTCTCCGGGTCGGGGATGAGGTCCTGCCCCAAGTGGAGGAGTTGAAGTATCTCTGGGTCTTGTTCACGAATGAGAGAAAACTGGAGCGTGAGATCGATAGGCGGATAGGTGCAACATCCGCAGTGAAGCGGGCACTGTACCAGTCTGTCGTGGTGAAGAGAGAGCTGAGTCAAAAGGCAAAGCTCTCAATTTACCGATCAATCTACGTTCCCACCCTCATCTATGGTCATGAGCTTTGGGTTGTGACCGAAAGAACGAGATCTCGGATACAAGCGGGTGAAATGAGTTTCCTCCGCAGGGTGTCTGGACTCTCCCTTAGAGATAAGGTAAGAAGCTTGGTCATCTGGGAGGGACGTGGAGTAGAGCCGTTGCTACTTTACATCGAGAGGAGCCAGTTGAGGTGGCTCGGGCATCTGGTTAGGATGCCTCCTGGACGCCTCCCTGGTGAGGTGTTCCGGGCATGTCCCATCGGGAGGAGACCCAGAGGAAGACCCAGGACACGCTGGAGGGACTATGTTTCTCGGCTGGCCTGGGAACGCCTTGGGATTCCCCCGGAGGAGCTGCTCCACGTGGCAGGGAAGAGGGAAGTCTGGGCCTACTTACTGAGGCTGCTACCCCTGCGACTCGACCCCGGATAAGCGGAAGACAATGGATGGATAGATGGATGATCAGTTAGGACTGACGTGCACCAAAATGTTACATGTTCTAGAAGCAGATGATTTGACAAAATCCTGAAACCCATGTTGCTCATTATGTTGGAGCCTAACTGAGCCCCATAGGGCTGATAACGGTCATCAGATGACTCCCTCTCCTAGGTCAGGCTCCAGAGTGGGATCTCGGTAACCAACATTCATCAGTTTCCTTGATTTGGTCTGTCCAAACAAGTATTTTTTTTATCACAGTTGTTGATCATTTCAACAAATACATTATTTGGATGTTTTCTAAAAATAAATTGACATTGGTGGCACCATAGTGGCACAACTGGTAGAACTGCTACATCTCAGTGAGCAGATTACCCTAGTTCAAATCCTGGTCCAGAGACCTTTCTGGGTAGAGTTTGCATGCTCTCTCCATACATGTGTGGGTTTTATCTGGGTACTCCAGTTTCCTCCCACAGACCAAAAACATGTATGATATGCTAATTAGTTACTCTAAATTGTTCCTAAGTATTACCCCGGCTTTACACTGCACGCGGCTCCGCCCCGCTCCGGTCCGCAGGTCGCAGCTGGACGAGTCCAATTTCCACTGCCTCCGCTCCGCTCAGGTCCACCTGGATGCGCCGCTCCGAGACACGTGCGCGGGAATTGCGAGATAGCGCGATAAATCAAGTGATAAATAAGTAAGTCAGAACAAAACAATTCATTCGGTGGAAGAAGGAGAACAACTGTAGAGAGACTGCTACCTTGATCTTCTCTCGTAAATGAGCTACATGGTTTGAGCAACAGGAAGTGATGTTTACATTTCAGAATAAAATACTTTTTTATTTATTTATTTCTTGTATTGCGTTTGTAGGCGTAGTCATAGTCATAAATATAATAGTTTAGTCATAGAATAGTCATAAATGATAGTTTGACAGCATTTTTGTACAAATAAATCCGTATAAAGCTAGGATTAGTCCGCCCGTGGTGATTTTATTTTGTAAATACGGATGTTGTGCTCGTTCCTTTTCCTGTTGGTGCGACGTAATCTTCAAAAGTTGACTCCGGCACAGCTCCGGCATCAGGCAGAAATAGAAAAATTTCTAATTTTGACGGAGTGCCGTCCGCTCGCCGCAGCTCACCGCCGCCGTGTGGAGCCAGTGTAAATTCTGTCATTGATTATAATGGGTGCGTATTTGCTGCGGAGGTCGGACCGGACCGGAGCGGAGCCGCGTGCAGTGTAAAGCGGGGGTTAGTGAGTGAGTGAGTGAGTGAGTGAGTGAGTGAGTGAGTGTTTCTATGTGGCCCTATTGGGTACCCTGCCTCTTGCATAATGATTGATGGACATGTGCACTAGAAACCCCATGACCCAAAGTTGAAGAAGCGGGTAAACTATAATAGATAGATGAAATAAATTGGCAGTGGTGCCCTGAAGTGGGTCAGCTGCTGTTAGACATACTGGCTGTGGGCAAGAGAGAAAGTCAGAGGCATTGATGCTAGGAATAAATCAGATGGTTTGTACACAATCAGTGTTAGATATGGACTTGTGCAATTATTTATAGATCAAAGCCCTCGTGAATAAATTATTTACTAGCTAAATAAAGGAAATAATTATCCTTAAAAATCTATAATATAATGAAGTCCAAATGCCAATGGTCAATATACAGTATCCATTCAATTGTCCAACTTTGTTCTGAAATATTTTTAACAAAATAAATGTGACAGCTTAAATTTACCAAACTGTGATGGGACATCAGTGATAATGTACTATGCATCACCACAGTCGTACTTTGTATTTGTATTTCTTGTTAGTTTCTTTTACTGGTGTTGTAGTCCAGTTGCGCCACCGTGGGCAACACGGCGGCGCAACTGGTAGAGCTGCTGCCTCTTAGCGAGAAGGTCCAAGATTCAAATCCTGGTCCGGGGGCCTTTCTGGGTGGAGTTTGCATGTTCTCTCCGTGCATGCGTGGGTTTTCTCCGGGTGCTCCGGTTTCCTCCCACAGTCCAAAAACATGCATGTTAGGTTGATTGGTAACTCTAAAAATTGACCCTGGGTGTGAGTGAAACAGGTCCCTCTTGTAAATGAGTCCCCGTGGCTCAACGAGGCTAGCCTGTATAAATAAAGGTTGAATTAATGAATGAATGAATATAATGAGGTTAGATTAGTAATTAGGGCATAATTTTGTGAGAAAAGGGTTTAAATGAATGAGCAAGATAAGAAACTACCCGATTACATCCCTTTAATTTAGACCATATGAAATATTCCACTAGACAAAAATATTTTTGTTTGAATGTAATTTAATTTGCTTTTTGGAGTGTTGTATAAAAATTTATCAAGGTCAATGTCAAGGTGTCTTCATTGTCATTCTTTGTCATTCATTTATGGTTTTGGTATTGTTTTAAACATTTTCTTTTAGATATTTAATACATAGACAACAACTGATTTTTCATTATACTCAAAGAAATTAAAGCAACTACCTGTCAGATTTGTATTTGGAATAAATTAGTAATTGGATATTCTACTGTAATGATAAAAACATGTCACCTCTCTGGTGGGGAAGGAGCCTGAGCTAGTGTGTGAGGTTGAGAGGTTCCGACTAGAAATAGTCGGACTCACCTCAACGCATGGCTCTGGCTCTGGAACCAGTTTCCTTGAGAGGGGTTGGACACTCTTCCACTCTGGAGTTGCCCCTGGTGAGAGGCGCCGAGCAGGAGTGGGCATACTGGTTGCCCCCCATCTTGGTGCCTGTACGTTGGGGTTCACCCCGGTGAACGAGAGGGTAGCCTCCCTTCGCCTACGTGTGGGGGGACGGGCTCTGACTGTTGTTTGTGCCTATGCACCAAACGGCAGCTCAGACTACCCACCCTTTTTGGAGTCCTTGGAGGGGGTATTGGAGAGTGCGCCTCCTGGGGACTCCCTTGTTCTACTGGGGGACTTCAACGCTCACGTGGGCAATGACAGTGAGACCTGGAGGGGTGTGGTTGGGAGGAACGGCCCCCCTGATCTGAACCAGAGTGGTGTTCTGTTATTGGACTTCTGTGCTCGTCATGGATTGTCCATAACGAACACCATGTTTAAGCATAAGGGTGTCCATATGTGCTCTTGGCACCAGGACACCCTAGGTCGCAGTTCGATGATCGACTTTGTTGTCGTCTCATCTGATCTGCGGCCGCATGTCTTGGACACTCGGGTGAGGAGAGGGGCGGAGCTGTCAACTGACCACTACCTGGTGGTGAGTTGGCTCCGATGGTGGGGGAGGATGCCGGTCAGACCTGGCAGACCCAAACGTATTGTGAGGGTCTGCTGGGAACGTCTGGCAGAGTCTCCCGTAAGACGGAGCTTTAACTCCCACCTCCGGGAGAGCTTTGAACACGTTCCAAGGGAGGCGGGGGACATGGAGTCCGAGTGGGCCGTGTTCCGCGCCTCTATTGTCGAGGCAGCTTATCGGAGCTGTGGCCGCAAGGTTGTTGGTGCCTGTCGTGGTGGCAACCCTCGAACCCGGTGGTGGACACCGGCAGTGAGGGATGCTGTCAGGCTGAAGAAGGAGTCCTATTGGGCCTTTTTGGCTTGTGGGACCCCGGAAGCAGCTGATAGGTACCGGCAGTCCAAGCGGCATGCGGCTCGGGTGGTTGCTGAGGCAAAAACTCGGGCGTGGGAGGAGTTCGGAGAGGCCATGGAGAATGACTTCCGTACGGCTTCGAGGCGATTCTGGTCCACCATCCGGCGTCTCAGGGGGGGAAAGAGGTACGAGACCAACACCATTTATGGTGGAGGTGGCGTGCTACTGACCTCAACTCGGGATGTTGTGAGTCGGTGGGCGGAATACTTCGAAGACCTCCTCAATCCTACTGGCACGTCTTCCACTGAGGAAGCAGAGCCTGGGGACTTTGGGTCGGGTTCTCCGATCTCTGGTGCTGAGGTCGCCGAGGTGGTTAAAAAGTTCCGCGGTGGCAAGGCTCCGGGGGTGGATGAGATTCGCCCGGAGTTCCTTAGGGCTCTGGATGT
>JBBPBX010010029.1:0-18480 GCA_038048925.1 Garcialebias charrua
GTGGGGCTTATCTCTCCCTCGGGTGAGATGAGTCAGCCATCTTGAATTTGCCTCGATGCGGAGAATTTTTTTGCCAGCCTGTGGATGTGAACTACGGTTTAATTTGTTTTTATTTGTTTGCAAGGCGCATTTCCCACCCACCCCCGCTTCAAACCACCACCACCTCAGTTTTTCTCAAGTCTTATTGTCCTCGTTTTCATAAGCGGCGTCTTATCATCAGCCCTGATTTGGTAAGTAAGACAACGTTCTTTTATTTTTTAAACTGAATTTCGATAACTAGTCTTAAATTATGAGCTGGGGATACATTTGTATAATGCGCACAGTGATTGCTATAACTTCAGAAGTCGTTTAATGTGACAAATACGATATGTTACTTCAACTACGGTTCGCGGCTTTTCTGGATGAACTACATTTCCCATAATGCATGTTTGCTCAGGACAAGAGGCCCGTGAAGCCGTTTGAAGCGTAACGTTATCTCTGCTTTACGGTTTCTGTCGGATTTCCCCGCTGTTCTCCGGTTCGGTCCACCTGCTTACCGTTTCGGTTATTTTTTCACTTATTAAATGTTTTTAACGGAGAATATGTGCACAGCGGAACTAAATTTCCTGGGCGCATTTCAGCACGGCACTATTATCTTGCAGCACGCTTAGCATTAGCAACCTAGCATGCATCTCGTGTGGGTATGTGTGTACTAGCGTGAAACGAAAAATGCTGAACAACATAATGTCTCGTGATGCTGACCGAGCCTGTGTTTGTATTTCTTCGTAGGTGTGTGGTTGTGAGATCATCTCTAAACCGTTAAGGTAGGATATATTTAGAAATACTGTAGTTCCAGTGAATTTGGTTTTATTTTATGTTATTTTGAAATGTGGGGTGACCACAGGAAAAAAACTTTGATCACTTGGACTCTTTCTTAATACTCAACAAAAACCATCAATAACCGAATTGGAAATCCTAAAAGCCCACAATTTTGATGCTTTGCTTGTTAATAAATAACTTGCTTATTTTTGTAACATTTCCATTTCTACTATAATTAGTGTAATTTAGTTTACAATTGGTATATTTAAATCCTGCTATTTAGCAGTATGTATTATTTAAGAAATGTTTTTGAAAATGAATAAATCATCTTTCTGCACATTGTGTACAGATATTGGGGTACAAAAGGTGAGAGACGTCTTGGACAGATGGCCATCCCTACTTATGGATTCACAGGTAAAAAAATAAAATGTTGTACAGTCTGTTTTAAAGAATGACATTTAACTTTCCATTTCTAACTTGGTTCTGACACATCCCTAATACAAATACACTTTGTTTTGCTATCTGCCAACAGAAAACTTAAAATATCTTCACATTTCTGTTCATTATTCCTCTTTGTACATTTGTGTAATTGTGTCCATGTACAGGTGTTTGCAGAGTTCCACCGAATCAACAATGTTAACCTGCGCAATCAATTCTACAAGGAGCTGGACAGATACACGCCGAAACTCATAACCTTATTCAGAGACAAGGCCACCATGACGGGCAAGATAGCGGAGGAGCTAACCAAGCTCAGGAGGATGTATGACCTTCAGGTGAATATTGAACTTTGCATGATTCAGAAACAATTGTAAAACAACAGACATACTTTAAAGTGCCTGAACTGTGTCCCGAGGTTAGGGGATTATGCCATGAACACATACATGTATTCAAATCAGCTTCAATTTTAGGAAGTCCTAATAAAAACTGTTTTCATAAAATTTGATTTACAATTTTAAGTTTTTTCCTTTGGGAGTTATTAAAGTATTTGCAATACAAAGTTATTAATTTAGATGATAAAGGTTTGTATTTGTGTATACAATACTATTGTCATGGATATTTTTGGTCCATAGGAACAACATGATGTAAATATGAGACGGGTCCTCATCCTTCATGCACTTCCTGTATACCTGCGTGAAGATGCCTCCAAGTTCTTCATGACCTGTAATGTAAGTAATACTGTGCTATCCATTCCAGAGGACTATTCCATAAAGGAGGTTCAACAAACCTTGACTTTTTTCGATTACTTACTGCAATCTTCATCAGAAGTCACGTGGTGTAACTGTGACGTGTCTCCCAGCTGATTTTAACCAAGCAAAAATCAGCTGGCAGACTTCCTGCCATTTGCTGGAAGTAATCCAAATGTGAAGGTACTAACAAACAGCACTGGTCTGATGAAAACAAAACTTGAACTACACTCTGAACTCTGAGTTGATGTGTTATCCCTCCAGAAAATGTTTGCTTCCTGTTTTTCCCCTGTTGCCATGGTGAATCACAGTAACGGAGCTATGTTGATGTGGCTTTTTACTAGTCGTCAGGCAGGAGCTCAACTCAAAGTCAATTTAACAAACTCCAGGGTTCCCACGGGTCCTTAAAGTCTTAGATTTTCTTTGAAAATGTTAATTTCTTAAAAAGTCTTAAATTCACTGAAAATGTAGCTTTAGGTATTAAAGTAGATTAGGGTAAAGTACTGATAGATAAAAGGAGATCAATGAAAATAATGTTTGACTCTGTTTACAGCGGATATGTAGCTTCAATTTGTTTTAGAAGTAAACATAACAAAATAATCCAACTTCTCTTCCTACACGCTGCAGAACTGATGTGCAACGATACAAATAACAATAATTTAGTTGTCAAAACGCCTAATTTCCCAAAATCTAGCCTGCAACAGTTATTTGAGGGATGTGAAAGATAAGTGTGAAACAAACATAAAATATAAGCATATGTAAAGACAATGGTTTAAACATGTAGCTAAGTTGCAGTCTAAGTCCTAGGTGCTAAGTGACAGTAATGTCTAGACATCATTAGCATAATTAGTGTAGTAAACTTGAAGGAATGAACTCATTCTTGTATTTGTGTTTTGTAGGCAGCAGATGGTCCAGACCTCACTGACACTCCGGTGGCTCTTCTGACAGTCGTCCCAGATGACACTACTGATGCAGCCATGTTCAGCCCTGAGAGCATCTTTATTGTCGTGGAGGATGAAATGATTGCGAGTGGTCCCACAAATCTGGCTGACTCATTTGTCCTGCTCCTTGGGTACATCTAACGTAACTAACGAAACGACTGTTCAGTTCATGCACTATACACGTTTAAAGATCCACTGACATCTTCTTTGAACTTTGCATGAAATGTCACAAGATATATATCTTGTATCATTCAACTATGTTCGTTTTTGCAAACAAAATGATAAATTAATGAAAATTCCTTTCAAAGTGAGTTTAAAATTAAAAACCATGTTTCTGCACGGGACGTCTGACTGCACGCGAATGCAACATCTGTGACGTAGGAGAAAGAACCTTCAGTCTGCGTCCGCTAGGATAACATATTGTATTCTCTGCCAGATCGCCTTTTTTTGTATAACTTGAAAATTGCCGGTACGTTGTGTCGCATTTGAGTGTTCTAATATCATCAGTGAACAAGTGAGCCTTTTCACTTTCCCAAAAGATGTAAACCTTTGTCAAGTATGGAATAAATAAAGCTGCCCCCCCTCGGAGATCCCTCGCTTCCTGAAAAGGTAAGAGTCAAATAAATACGGGTGCAGACCTAAATTAGAACCTGCTGTTTCTGCTCATCTAACTTGCTCCTTCCAAAACTGAAGACAAATCGCTCAAATCTTCACTTAGATTGATAATTTTGTTGTTTTATTTCTTGTCCGCCATAAATATTTAAAAGGGGCGTTCTAAAGACGGTCTTTCTCCTACGTCAAATGTTGCATTCGCGTGTAGTCGGAATGGATGTCCCGTGAAGAAACACGGTTTTTAATTTTAAACTCACTTTGAAAGGAATTTTCATTAATTTATCATTTTGTTCGCAAAAACGAACATAGTTGAATGATACAAGATATATATCTTGTAACATTTTATGCAAAGTTCAAAGATGTCAGTGGACCTTTAAAGTGTATGTGACATCATCTTTCTACTTTGCATAAAATGTTACAAGATATATATCTTGTAACATTCAACTATGTTCGTTTTTGTAACAAAAGGATAAATTAATGAAAATTCCTTTCAAAGTGAGTTTAAAATTAAAAACCGGGTTTCTTCACGGGACATCCGACTACACGCAAATGCAACATCTGTGACATAGGAAGGAGGAAGTCTTTAGAACACCCCTTTTTAAATATTCATGGCGGACAAGAAATAAAACAACAAAATTATCAATCTAAGTGAAGATTTGAGCGATTTTTCTTCAGTTTAGGAAGCAGCAAGTTAGATGAGCAGAAACAGCAGGTTCTAATTTAGCTCTGCACCCATTTAATTGACTCTTACCTTTTCAGGAAGCGAGGGATCTCCGAGGGGGGGGCAGCTTTATTTATTCCATACTTGACAAAGGTTTACATCTTTTGGGAAAGTGAAAAGGCTCACTTGTTCACTGATGATATTAGAACACCCAAATGTGACACAACGTATGGTACCTGCATTTTTCAAGTTATAAAAAAAAAGGCGATCTGGCAGAGAATACGTTATGAGTTATCCTAGCACGCAGACTGAAGGTTCCTTCTCCTACGTCACAGGTGTTGCATTCACGTGTAGTCGGACGTCCCGTGAAGAAACACGGTTTTTAATTTTAAACTCACTTTGAAAGGAATTTTCATTAATTTATCATTTTGTTTGCAAAAACGAACATAGTTGAATGATACAAGATATATATCTTGTGACATTTTATGCAAAGTTCAAAGATGATGTCAGTGGATTTAAGGTTCTGTTAACGCTTACCTTGATGCAGTACCTGATGTTGCCAGTTGACGTAAGGCACAGTTGAAACAACTACAGTACAGTACTTTATTTTAATGTTGTTTTTTTTTAGTTTCCTTAAGTGCCTTAATGTTTTTAAACAGTGTTAAATGGCAGCACATTGTAAATGTTGTTGTTGTTGAGGATGGATTATACTTATACTTGTTAATACATAAATATAACCACATTGGCGTATTGCTCAAAGTTTATGCACTAAAATAACTTGTGGGAAACGACTGTTCAGTTCATGCACTATACACGTTTAAGATTCTGTTGCCTAATGCCTACCTTGATGCAGTACCTGATGTTGCCAGTTGAAGTAAGGCACAACAACTACAGTACATAATGTTTTTTTTTTTAAGTTTCCTTAAGTGCCTAAATGTTTTTAAACCGTGTTAAATTGCAGCACATTATTGTTGTTGTTGAGGATGGATTATATTTATAAGCTAGAGTTTTAATCCTTTGAGTTTTTCTCTTAAGGTGCTGGAGCCATCTCCTTTTTCGTTTGTTTTAATTTATGACTGTATACTGTATATATATTTAATAAAATAATTTGTTAAAAAATTGAGTATTTCATGGGTCAATTTTGAGTAAATATTTCCCAGATTATGAGCTGAGTAATATAGAAAATTTTAAGTTTATTTCAAGCCGTATTTGAGTTGAAAATTATAAAAAATTTGAGTGTATTTCAAGTATATATGAGCTGAAATTTTTGAAAATTTTAAGTGAAGTACTCCATAATTATAAGTTGAGAAATATCAAGATTTTTAAGTTAATGTTGAGATAATTTAAGACAACTGCACATGCAATTTTTAATTTGTATAAACTTAAAAATTTTAAAAACATCACTCAATTTTTATTATGTAATCTGTTACAAAAAAACTTTTGAGTTCTGTGAACTTATTAGGGTTTACAGTGAACCTGAGTCCAGCCCCTCACCTATAGCAACCCCTGGTTAGGCTCAACCCACTTCTGTATTAAACACATGACTGTTGTTTTTCATGATTTCATCTCATCTTTTGTTTATATGTTATTAATTTCATGTGTACAGCACTTTGTTGCAGCTGTGGTTTTTTAAATGGCTTTATAAATAAAGTATAATTGTTATTTTTATGTTTTAGTTCAATTTTTAGTGTATTTGCGATCGCTCCAAACGCGCAGCCGGCAAAAATTAAACGAGCAGACCCCCGACGTAGGGACCGGCGTCAACGAGCCCCTCTTCTGGCGCGATGGAGCGGAGCTTCAACTGTGCAGCCTCGCAGCAGCCTGGCAGAAGCCTCGCAACAGCGAGGACCTTCTCTTTACCGATTAATTTACGGGAGACACTTGGTGAACTTTGTGTGTCTTGACTGGAACAGCGATAACTCTCAAAGTCTCCGCGTGCAACGAGCGGAGCTGGCGAAAACCGGAAGAGGAACAAGCTAACATTAGCATCGGATTCGGGTGGTCTCATGCTAAAAGGAGCAGCTAATTGCGGCGCGCTCAGACGGGTTTCGGTAAGTTATCTTAAGCTAACACTAACAGTAAGTCAAATGAGTAATAAAAAACGAGCTAATTTTAAAACAACAACACATTACAGATACTGGCTGTGCAGAGGGCGTAAACAGATCGTTGAAGGGCGTGGACTTCAGAACTTCTATCAGAAACCGGTCGTTCAAAACGAAAGTTAAAACTGGCAGAATTAAAAAGGGTATAATTAATTATCTAAGAATTATTTTGTGTATTAAAATGAATTAATATTGTCAAGATAGCACACAGACATAACATAAAATTTTTAAATACTTACATGTGGTCCCCTTTAATACACTAAATAAAATAAAATATAAAAACTGGTGCGCACCACCGGATAATCCACCACCATTTATTTAATTTAGTGGATTAAATAAAATCAATAACTTTAGCAGCTTAATAATAGTTTTGGCTTTCCTGTTACTTATTTGCAGTAAATAAATGGTAGGAGTCTAAATATACGCTCCAATGTTTGTTGTTCGATTTTTTTTTTTTTTTAATAATGGCGGGGTTTTTTTGTGATTTAAATTATTATTTTTTTGCCTCTTGAGTTCCTATGACGTCATCAACTAGTTGACATTGATTATCTATCATCATGTTATGTAGTCGTTCAACCCCTAGGAACAGAGAACAGGTGAGGAGCAGCTAGCAAACAAAGAGCAGGTGTGTGGGGAGGGACAAAGAAACCATCCATCATTTGTTGTGGAGGGACCTGGATCTCCCTCTGCTCAACAACTGTTCAGAAGTTCAACGTGCACCGTGCACGTGCAATGACAGGTTTACGTGACCATGAATACAGGGGAGTGGTGGTGCAGAGGTCGGAGAGCCTGTGATCGGAGGGTCGCCGGTCAACCCCCGGCTCAACTCCCAAACCGACAACATCAAAATGTGGGTGGAAAAGGTGAAACACCCACACCTGCCTCCACCCTCATCTGCCCCACTCTGGGCCCTTGAGCAAGGCCCTTAACCCCCCCAGCTGCTCCCAGGGTGCCCTGGACGGCAGCTCTCTCCTTCACATGTGCTCACATGTGCAATGGGAAAAATGCAGAGAATTAATTTCCCCAATGGGAATTAATAGAGTATAAAATACTTAAATATACAGTATTTAAATATACAGTATTTAAATATACAGTATTTAAATGTTATAGCTCAAGAGAGAAACAATCTGTTCTGTTCAGTTTAAGTCCCAACAGGTCGTCTCAGGACGCTTTGCGTGTTAAATATTTACACTTGAACGGAAATCTGCTGCTTTCAGTGAGCTATGTGTTTTAAATACAATTATTAAATTAAAATGTATGATTAATTGGAAAATGATGTCAAAAAAGCTAAGTTAGTGTCTATATTTAAGAAAATGAGTAAGAATAAATTCTTGAAAAGATATATATAAATGGTAAATACTAAATGTACTATAAATCGGCAAATTGTTATGAGTTATTAATTTGGTTCATGGATGATCATTATTTGAATTGATTTTGTTTTAAGAAGGGGCAGATATTATAATAATTTTATTCTTCTTCTGCTTCGTTTCATTTTAAATCCGTTTTTTTCTCCATATGGTTTGTAAATTGTTTATTTTGTGTTTTAAATTTAAAATGAATAAACTAAATTTAAAAAAAAAAGTTTAACTTTTCGAGACGTTGCCTGCTCGTCTTTAGACGTGTCAAAAACCTGTTGTTCTTGTGCTGCAGAGGTAAAAACGCAAAAGACTTCAACATGTTTCTACAATGAGAGGAACGTCTCAGCCTGAAAAAACGTCTCTGTTCAGGTTCCCTTATCAGTCATGTCACTCGGTGCAACATATCACTATGGGAAATTGCACTCCACGCGGTTACCTGAAGGAATACAATCACGCCTTTACGGCAGGGACGTCAGCGTCGCGCCAGAGGCCCCGCCCTCTGGGTACTTAAGCCGTTGACGCCCATCCATCGATCTCTTATTGCCCTTCACCTCGCTTAAACCTGAACTCTCTCTCTTCGCGGGACTTCTCTGCTGCTTCATCGCTCGACCAGAGGTGAGCTTGCTCCCTACACAGAGCGCACAGAGAATTATTCCTGCGTACTACTGGGCTAGCGAAAGCTAGTCCGGCACATTTTTCCTTAACCCAGAAGTTTTTTCTTCTCCTCTTTCCACAGACAGCTTCGCTCGACGGCGCTAACTGCGTCACACCGCTACCTCTGCTAATTCGTAGCAGGCTAGCCAGCGAAAGCGACGCGATGGAGGAGACGTCTCAAATAAAAAGAAAAAAGATCTTGGAAGGACTCGCTCGTCTTATCTCGGACATGCCTCCGGAGAAAGGAAAGCGAAAGACAAGACTTCCAAAAAAGACCAGCAGGTGGCGAGCCCACCCTCACGCGCCTGCCCCAGCGGATGCGGTTTTTCCCTCTCAGCGACGGACACCCACGAGGCCTGTCCCGTCTGCTTGGGGATGTTGCACGCGAACATGGCGCTGGACGCACCCGAGTCTTGCCCACACTGCAACCAGATGCTGGAGGCGGTGAGGAGGCACCGGGCGGACTTCGTCGCCAAGGCCATGGGGGCTGCTGCCAGCAGACCTGGACACTAATGAGCCTCTGACCCCCACGCCGGAGCTCGAGAGCATGGCTTTGGACAAGAGCACCTGAGTCGAATGGGACGACAGGCCTGATGTACTGGCCCCCATGGTGGACTTAACAGTCGAATTTGACACTCGAGGCATGATGAATGAGGACGAGATCTCGATTTCAGCCTCAGGTGAATTTTCTACGGACGACGCCAACGTCTGATACGGGGAACAGGGAGAAGACTTCTCCCGCACCCCGGTGCCTGTGCTCCCGGAGACTAACTTTTCCATCCCTGCTCTGTTTGACTTGTGTCACAGAGCAGCGGACGCACTGTAGATCCCATGGCCGGAGCCTCCACCTCATCAACAAGTCACGAGGTTGGCAGGAAATTATTTTTATTCAAAGCAGCAGGCCGCCACGAGGCAAAGGATGCCCGTCTTTCCGGACTTCCTCACAGAGCTGACTCGCACCTGGTCTCAGCCCAGAGCTCCCATGCTGCTGCCGCTCTCGCAGTTTCTCGACGTGGACGGGATGGATGAAGTGGGAATAGCCAACGTGCCTCAAATTGAGGACACGCTGGCGTCTCATCTGGCTCCCAAGTCATCCGGGACAAAACCAACTCTCCCCAGCAAAGCCTGTCGAGCTTCGGCTTCTCTGCTCAAGAAATGCTACAGAGCTCAGGGTCTTGTGGCGCGTGCAATGAACGCGTCCGCCATGATGCAAGCATACCTGGCTGAAAAACTACAGGAGCTCCAGGTAACGTCAGACAAGCAAGCTGCCACGGAGCTGCTGGATGAAGCCCGCAGGGCAACAGACTTTGTGCTCCGCATGATGGGGACAGCGGCTGTTGCACAAGGCAGAGGAATGGCTGAGGTGGTCATCGCAATACGCCATCTGTGGATGACCCTAACTGACCTCCCGGAGGGACAGAAAATTCCTTTTCTCCACCATTCGATAGAACCGACGGGACTTTTTGGAAAAGCGCTGGATCGAATTCAGACCAGGCTGGACCAGAGGCGCAAACAGGCTGAAGCTCTCCGGGTGGGCATCCCCAGGAGAGCCTTCGCCCCCCCCAGGGAGTCAGCTGGGAGCAGAGCACCGCAGCCTCGACACCACTCAGCCACACGTGCCCCACCGCAAAAGCGGCCGGCGTACGAGGTCGAGCACCGGCAGAGACCACCGCCGGGCCCACCTCGGACCGAACACGCCTGGAGTAAGAACAGATTTGTTCCCCGCCAGGCGGACCGGTACAGAACCTCCTCGGCGAATCGGGACACCAAACAGAAGCGTGCCTGATGAACCAGGACCGCTTCTTAACTTTACACGATCACCCGCCCACGCGGTACGGGAAATGATCTTTTCACGTCCAGACTTTGTTTGTAGCACGGTACAAAAAGCTGGTGACTTTGTTTTAGACACAAATCATGTTCTTTCTGCTGTGAGTGACATAAAGTCAAATATGTCGTTACACATAAGCACAAATAAAGCTCAAAAAACTGTCCCTCTCTGTTTTCTTGACTCACAAAAAAAACAAAACAACTACAACAAACACAGTAACATCAGCAGAACAGTCCCCTCTGTTCTTCCAGCCGACATAAAGGGCGGGGGCCATCATCCCCCCTCCCTCACGGCTCACGGGGTGTTAGCCTAATTGATAAACCCCAGCAGGGTACCTCTGTTCTGTCTGCAACAGACAGGCCCAGAGGCGTCTGCAAGCAGGCCTGTCACTCTTCACAGAGACAGGTGAGGGGGGTCACGTGCTCCAGCCCCCGCTCCGTTCTAAACCACGGGGCCGGCAATACACAAATCAAACAAACCCGTGACACGTCCGCGCTCCAGGGGTGCGCGCCAACAGAATCTGACGGCCCACTTTCCTGGCCACCTATTCATCGGATGCCAGTAAGGGACGGGGGGGCCACGGCAGAAGCCCGCAGGCCAACACCAGTATCACACATTCACAAAGGCAGTTGTGATGAAACTGCAGCATGTGTAAACACTCAGTACAGAACAGAAATGGCACCAGGGCTAAATCAGACTCCTCTTCCCTTTAAACGAAGAGGACTGAACTATCTGTCACCAACCAATCTAAAGTCTGCTCAACACAAGGGACATCTACACATTCTCATGCTGAAGCTGTCCCCTCATCCTCAATGGGCGAGACGCCATGCTCAAACAGTGATCCTACAGCGTGTGACCGCGCTCACTGTGCTGACCCAAACAGGAAACGGGCTGGAGTCAGGAGATCTGCTCGTTTGCAAAACGTGCAACCCCTCCGACCCATGACCCCCAACAAAAAGAGGAAAAACAGACATTCTGTTCAGCCTTTGTCTAATAATGACAGCAGATTGCCTCTGCCTCCAAACACTCTCGATCAGAGTAGTATGGCGGTACATCTGCGGGAAGGCCCTCTCCCTAACGTGGTTGGCCTTCAAAGGACCACAGAAATCAGGGGTTTTGAGGGAAAGCTGGTTCCACCACCTGCTCCTCTCCAGGGACCCTCCACGTCACCAGAAGGAACAGTTTCGCCGATTAGGCTGAGAACTGTGGCTAATTTTAGCTTGGTGGTGGAGAAGAACAACTGGTGGCCTCGGGCCTGCCAGAGAACATGGTAAAAAAACATTCAAAACGCACAAGCTGTGTCAAAACACAGTCTCTCTACGCCAGGAAATGGCATATTTTTTAAGCTTGGTGCACAGAAAGAAATATTATTTCTTATTCATGTGACTTGACCCAGCTCCTCACCTTTATTCAGGACTTGGAGAAAGATCGCTCTTTCTCAAAGATTAAGAGAGTCAGAGTCAGAGTCAGAGAGTCTTTATTGTCATTTGCACCGCATGTGGTACATGTGATGAAAACGAGATTATGTACACGGGGTCCCAGTTACATCCAACAACAAATGAAAGAGAAAAACAGTAATAACATCTAGAACTAACTAAGAAAAACATCAACTAGTAATACACTAAGCCTAATATAGTTGAAATAAACAGCAGCACGAACATGAGTTTGTATGAGCAGATGGTCACAGATGAACACAGATGAACACAGCAACAAGAAAACAGATCAGCATCAGTATGATGTGATATTTTGCAGTGTTTATTTTTTATTTTATTTTTATTTATTCAAGAGTCTAACAGCCTCAGGGTAGAAGCTGTTCCTCAGTCTAGTGGTTCTACACTTGATGCTCCTCAATGCTCCTTAAGGTGTTCCTATCTGCAATTTCAGCTTGTCACGAGGGCTGGGAGAGCAGGACGCCTGGCGCGCACCCGCTCATGATAAGATTTATGAAGGGCGTGCTAAGGAAGAGACCCCCCAGCAGGATCTTGACCCCTGGATGGGATTTTAGTATGGTCTTGGGGACTCTCTGTGACCCCCCCATTCGAACCATTGAGTGAGATTAAGATAGATTTATTATCTTATAAGACCGCTCTTCTCCTGGCTCTTTGCTCGGCAAAACGTGTGGGTGACCTCCACGCTTTGTCCGTACACCCAATGTGTACCAGGTTCGCCCCTGATGGGTCAAAGGTCACCCTAAAGCCTAATCCTGCATATATCCCCAAGGTTTTGACTTTAAACTCCAGAAGTCTGGACTTTGATCTCTCTTCTTTTCCACCTGCTCCTATCCTCACTCAGGAACAGGAAAAGCTGAAGGCTCTCTGCCCCGTGAGAGCTTTAAGCACTTACATGCAGAGAACAGCCAAATGGAGAAAAACAAATCAACTGTTTGTGTGCTTTGCTGCACCGGCTACAGGAAAAGCCCTATCAAAACAGTGCCTCTCACACTGGGTGACTGAGGCCATAAAAAGGGCGTACAGCAGCAAAGGTCAACAGGTGCCCTCTGGAGTGTTTGTGCCCACTATACTCGGGGCTTGGCCACCTCGTGGTCACTGTTCAAGGGTGTACCGGTTGCAGACATCTGTGCTGCTGCGAACTGGAGCTCAATGAACATGTGTGCAAAGCATTACAGTTTGGATGTTACTGCGTGTGATGTCACTCAGGCTGTCCTTTCTAACACACAGTAGAAAGCGGCCTTGAGATGCCTATTGAATAAAGGCAGACGTTCACACTAGGATGCATTTTACTGAGCATTTCAAGGGCGTGAATGAATTACGTTCCCATAGTGATATGTTGCACCGAGTGACATGACTGATAAGGGAACTGAAAGTTATGCACCATAACTCATGTTCCCTGAAGGAAGGGAACGAGGTGCAACATACCTGGCCCTTTTCAATGCTGAAAGCTCGGTGAAGTGCATTTTGGAGATCGATGGATGGGCGTCAGCGGCTTAAGTACCCAGAGGGCGGGGCCTCTGGCGCAACGCTGACGTCCCTGCCGTAAAGGCGTGATAGTATTCCTTCAGGTAACCGCGCGGAGCACAATTTCCCATAGTGATATGTTGCACCTCCTTCCCTTCCTTCAGGGAACATGAGTTATGTTGCACAACTTTCAGATTCATGCACGGTTTATTTCCAGAGCCGACTCTGAACGTGCGACAAACGTCCAACATTTTGTGACAGACCTCCAACATTTTGTTCTTAATGAGTCAAAGAGCAGAAAAGTGACGTCGTCTGGACTCAGACGGCAGAGGACAAACGTCTCATTCTTTTAGCTCAGATCAGGACATTTGAGGAAAGCAAACTGAGTTTGATCTTTATTTTCCATCATTTCATGTTTATCAGCGGCGTTCATCACTGCAGCTGTCAGGTTGGACAACTACAGTTTAACGTTTAAAATTTAAACGTTAAACGTTTGATGGATTTATTTAAACTTTAAATAAATCCATCAAACACCTGCTTTTACTTATAATTACCATCATTTTCATATATTCGATGGAACATTTCTTCCTTTTCATTTGAGCATTTGGGGGGGGAGCAGAAATGTGAAATATCTGCTCGTATCCATTAAAAGTTTTGGCATCAGAAGTTCTGACAGCTTCTAGGACAGATGCATCTGAGTAAAGTCAATTTGTACCCAAACGTTGCACGGCTTCATGCCAGTCGTATCGTACCTCTGCAGCTTTGGTCGCCACGTGCCCATGCGTGTGAGCATGAGAAAAAAACTCTTCATCACCAACATGATGACCTCATGAGGTGTACTTGTGAAGTGACAGATAGATTTGAACCTGTTATAGTGTCTTCAGTGGGGTGAGGCGTTTAGGACGGTCTCCAGAATAACGTCAGATCTGGAGTCAGAGAAACGATTTCATCTGTTCTGTTCACGTGCTGCATTAAGGACCTCAGACTGGTCCTCGAAAGCCACTAGCCTGCAGCTTTTGATGGTTCTGTTTCAAATGAGTGGAGGATTCAAAGCTTCTGTACAAACTGAGGAGCTCGTTAAAAAGGCCAATCAACCACTGAACCACCGTGCAGGACCAGGATTGGACTTCACTCTCCAAAACCATCATTGATCACATTAGTCTAAACACTCACGCACGTTGTGATTTTTTTTAGATGACGGAGATGTTTACTGCAGCGTTGCATGCAGGGATACGTGCTCACGGACAGTGCACGGATGAGACGTGGTGACCATCTTGTGCCCAACTGGTATGAGATGACAACCTCAGGGTACGGAGTGAGGGACAAACTGACCATGCAGCTGCTCACAAACTAAACATCAGAATTTATTTTGTGTCTTCTCACCCAAGTCTTCGTTCTCAGGATGAAACCCGGGCACCACAGAACCGGGTCGGGAACAGAGTTCACAAAGACCGTGACATTTTTAATCACTCGTTTAAAAATGGTGAGTGAATAATTTATTAATTTATGCCAAATCTGACTTTGTGGATGAATCTGGGCCAAATATAGAAACTCTTAATCTTTGCCACTCTTCCAGAAACGCACGAGGTTAAAGACAAATTAGAGAAATTGCCCTTCCTGCAAAAACGCAGTGTGAATGCTTATTGCAGAACTTGCTGAAAAACAGCTGAAATTAGCTAAAAAAAGAAAAAAATCTGAAATATAGCTGAAATGGAAGAACAAGCCTAAATTAGCAGAGGAAAGCAGAAAGAACATATATTTGCTGAATTAGATTTAAATATGCATAAATGAGCACAACAATTAGGAAATTAGTTGAAAAAGCTCAAATTGGCAACAAGAAATGCTGAAAATTAGTTGAAAAGGCAGAAAGAACTGCCAGAAGGAAGCAGAAAGAGCTGAAACAAGCTTAAAAAAGTAGACTTAGCTGAAAAAGCTAAAATTAGCATTAAAATAACTAAATACTGTAGTAGCTTAAACTAGCAGAAAAAAGCTGAAAGCAGTATTACAAGCTGAAATTACCCATCCGTCCATCCATCTTCTTCCGCTTATCCGGGGTCGGGTCGCGGGGGTAGCAGCCTAAGTAGGGAGGCCCAGACTTCCCTCTCCCCAGCCACTTGGAGCAGCTCCTCTGGGGGAATCCCAAGGCGTTCCCAGGCCAGCCGAGAAACATAGTCCCTCCAGCGCGTCCTGGGTCTTCCTCTGGGTCTCCTCCCGGTGGGACATGCCCGGAACACCTCACCAGGGAGGCGTCCAGGAGGCATCCTAACCAGATGCCCGAGCCACCTCAACTGGCTCCTCTCGATGTGGAGAAGCAGCGGCTCTACTCCGAGTCCCTCCCGGATGACTGAGCTTCTCACCCTATCTCTAAGGGAGAGTCCAGCCACCCTGCGGAGAAAACTCATTTCAGCCGCTTGTATCCGAGATCTCGTTCTTTCGGTCACAACCCAAAGCTCATGACCATAGATGAGGGTGGGAACGTAGATCGATCGGTAAATTGAGAGCTTTGCCTTTTGACTCAGCTCTCTCTTCACCACGACAGACCGGTACAGCGCCCGCTTCACTGCGGACGCTGCACCTATCCGCCTATCGATCTCACGCTCCAGTTTTCCCTCATTCGTGAACAAGACCCCGAGATACTTAAACTCCTCCACTTGGGGCAGGACCTCCTCCCCGACCCGGAGAGGGCATGCTACCCTTTTCCGGCTCAAGACCATGGCCTCGGATTTGGAGGAACTGATCCTCATCCCGGCCGCATCACATTCAGCTGCAAACCGCTCCAGCGAAAGCTGTAGATCACGATCTGATGAAGCCAATAGGACCACATCATCTGCAAAAAACAGAGAAGAGATTCTAAGGCCACCAAAACGGATCCTCTCAACACCTTGGCTGCGCCTAGAAATTCTGTCCATAAAAGTTATGAACAGAATCGGTGACAAAGGGCAACCTTGGCGGAGTCCAACTCTCACCGGAAACGAGCCTGACTTACTGCCAGCGATACGGACCAAGCTCTGACACCGGTCGTACAGGGACCTAACAGCCCATATCAAAGGGCCTGGTACCCCATACTCCCGGAGTACCCCCACAGAACCCCCCGAGGGACGCGGTCGAATGCCTTTTCCAAGTCCACAAAGCACATGTAAACTGGTTGGGCAAACTCCCACGCACCCTCCAGGACCCTGCTGAGGGTGTAGAGCTGGTCTAGTGTTCCACGACCAGGACGAAAACCACACTGCTCCTCCTGAATCCGAGGTTCGACTATCCGACGGACCCTCCTCTCCAGAACCCCTGAATAGACCTTACCAGGGAGGCTTAAGAGTGTGATCCCCCTATAGTTGGAACACACCCTACGGTCCCCCTTTTTGAATAGGGGAACCACCACCCCAGTCTGCCAATCCAAAGAAATTACCATAAAATTTTATTTAGGCTGACAGCAGCAGAAATAAATATGAAAATGTGAATATCTGAAAACGGCTGAAATTAGCTAGAAAAAAGTACTGTAAAAACTGAAAAGTTAGAACAAGCTTAAATCAGCAGAAGAAAGCAGAACAAACATGTTTGCCTAATTAGGCTGGAAGAAGCAGAAATGAGCACAAAAAAGTGGAAATTATCTACAAGTAGTCCTCGACTTACGGTGGTCTCGACTTACGGCGATCCGACTTTACGAACGCATCATATTAATAAAAAAATGAAGAAAAAATATATATATATGTGTTTAAATGTTCTTTATTTCATGTGTACAGCACTTTGTTGCAGCTGTGGTTGTTTTAAATGGCTTTATAAATCAAGTATTATTATTATTATTATTATTAAGCCGATTTACGCAGTTTCCGCCAGTTTCCGCCAGTTTTCGGCAGTGTCCGTCAGTTTTTGGCGGTGCCCGCCAGGTTACCTCCAGCTTCGACAGCCGGCTTTGGACAGACCGTCTGTCCGATCAGAGATTGCTTTGCTCAGATAAATGAGCTGGAAACGGTCGGTGAACTCTGTGAACGTCTCAGGCGGACGTAGCCTGGATGTTGTTGGCACCCGGAGCTAACAAGCTAAAACGTGGACGGACAGCTTGGCGGTTGGTGGCATCCGGAGCTAACATGCTAACGCCAGCCCCACCGGGGAGACGGAGCCAACTGGCGGCAGAGAGGCCTGCTTCTGCCGGGAGCTCGCCTTGATGTCCACCTGGCAGCCTCAGATGTTGGATGGACACCGAGCTAACATGCTAAAACATGGAGAAACAGCTGCGGCAGCCATTTGGAGGGGCTAACATGCTAACGCGCGCAGCTATTGGAGGGGCTAACATGCTAACGTGCGCAGCTATTGGAGGGGCTAACATGCTAACGCGTGCAACCTTTTGGATGGACACCGCGGAGAAACGGCTCCCAGTAAGTTATTCACTCTTTTTCCCTTCATTATGTATGGAGTTAACATGCTAACAGTCCTTCCTGTAAACAGTTTGGACCACGTGAAGCAGCACGAAGCTGCGGAGCTCGGACGTGCAACGAGCTAACATGCTAAAAGACGGAGACAGGCTTGACCAGCTCACAGTAAGAAATTATCTTTTTATTTTGTCTCCAAATGTACTGTATGTGTTTTTGGATAATTATGTAGGGTACTGTGTTAGGATAGGCGAAGTGCTTGGTAACTTGGTAACTGTTTTGTACCGTACATGTACGTGTATAAGTGGCGGCTCATGTGTTTTCCAACTTACGTCGATTTTCGTGTTACTAACGGCCTTAGGAACGGAACTCGTTCGTAAGTCGGGGATCACCTGTATTTAAAAAAAGGCTGAAAAGACAGAAAGAAGCTTAAGTTACCAGAAGGAAGTGGAAAGAGCACATGTTTGCTGAACTGGGCTGAAAAATGTTTAATTGTGTGCAAATAATGTGGAATTATCTGATAAAGCAAAAAAATAACAAAATTGCAGCCAAATAGTAGCTGAAATGGCAGAAAAAGTTGAAACTTGCAGAAATCAGTTGAAAGGGGTGTAACAAGCAAAAATGATCAGAAAATACATTGAAAGAAGCACACAAATGTTGTAGTTAGCAGAAAGAATCTGAAATGAGTGCAAAACAGCTTAAATTAAATGAAAGTAGTAAACACAAATCTAGAGATTTGAAGGGCGTAAAATGAGCTCAATTCATTGTCTGTGAGGAAACAAAATGTCCGAAAAGGCTAAATATTTCAAGAAAGCTAAAGTTGCACCAATACCACAAGTCATGGTAGGATTGTCCTGAAAGAGCCGAACGTTTTGATTCATGATTTGTTGAAATTCATTCATTCAACCTTTATTTAGTCAGGTAAATCTTTTGAACCTCATGAGCTCATTTACGAAAGCGACCTGCTAAAACTAAAGAACAATGAACAGCAGTGGTAGAATTTCCTTAAAGGGGACCACATGTAAGTATTTAAAAATTTTATGTTATGTCTGTGTGCTAT
>JBBPBX010010029.1:19139-46050 GCA_038048925.1 Garcialebias charrua
GTGCGTTATAAATTGAATTAATTATTATTATTATTATTATTATTATTATATATATATGTACTGTGTGTGTATATAAACACACAGTACACACACATACACACAAACATATATATATATACGTATATACATATGTGTGTATATAAACACACAGTACACACACACACTTATATATATGAATATATATTTATATATAGATATATACTATGTGCATACACACAGTACACACACACACATATATATATGTACTGTGTGTGTATATAAACACACATTACATACACACACAAAAAAAAAAATATATATATATATATATATACATATACATATGTACTATGTATGTATATAAACACCCAGTACACATACATAGCACTTACATACCCAAAGGGAGCATGACAGTTTTGGTGTTCTTCTGACATACCTCAATGATGTTCAGACAAGTAAACAGAACAAGCTGTTTGTCCAAACAGTCAGCCATTACGTGTTAGCATGCAGGCTAAAAACAGCGTACGGGCGAACTTGTTCTTACTCTTTTTACCAGTTGTCCATGCAGAAAAAAGCCTACTACTGCCACCATGTGGATGAATACGTTTCTACATCTATACTTATCACGTTTTCACTACATAATTATCACATTTTCACTACATAATATCACATTTTTACTACATAATATCACGTTTTTAACTACATAATTATCAAGTTTTTACTACATAATATCACGATTTTACTACATAATATCATGTTTTTACCACATAAGCTCAAAAAATATTATTTCATAGATGAGAGCAATACCCTTCCGTACAAAACTTGTGTATTTTCTTAATTTTCTTGTTCTGTTTAATACTCAGCCATTTTCATCTTATATTTCCTCATCAGCTTTCTTATCCAACTTGGTTTGCTTTATTCCTCATTTTTCTCATGATTTCAATGATTATTCCAGTTTGTTTTGCTTTTTGTCCTTAAATAAATCTTGTTTGTATGACAGTTATCATCTTCTCCTGTGTATACAATTATTTTATCTTTATTTTACTTCATCATTTTTATCTTATCTTGTCTGAGCATCTTCCTACCAGAGTCAATTCTACACCATTTCTTTTCCTGCCTGTTGTTTTGGAGTCTTGTTCCTTAGATTTATGCTGCTGGAGAATTTCCTTGCAGGATCTTTTGTTCAGTCTTGCTTGCCCTCTACTAACCACGGTAACAAGACTCAAATGAGAGAATCTCCATCTGAAAATTGGTCCAATTTGTGATGGATGTGGCTCCTGCAACTTGTTTTGCACATTCCAGCTTCTCCAAAACAACATAACTTTCTGCAATAAATTTTCTTTATTACCAGAAATTACACAGGGGTTATTAAAGGGGCAATTTAGACTTTCTAATGTGGGTTTTTGTGGCTTCAGTTTGAAAATAAATAAATAAATAAATAAATAAAATATAAGTTGAACAGGAGAAAGGAGCTGACAGTCAAAAGTGGTAAATGCTAATGGTATTTCATGAACTGCTGAACTTCTGTCAAATTTTTCATTAAACATGTATTTATTAAACAATCTTTGGTTAATTTGCCATTTTTGGGTGTAACTGGGACCATGAGTACACAATTTTGTTCTACTTCATGAACAACATGTGATGCGAATGACAATAAAGAAACTTGAACTTGCAAGCACATGAAACCAGCACCAGCTAGTTGTGGCTTTTTTGGTGCAGATTGAGGTCACTTCCTACAGAAATTTCTAATTATTTCTGTGGAAATAATCCTCAAATCAAGTTCAAGTTCCTTTATTATCCCCAAGGGGCAATTAGTTTCACAAATAATAGATGTGTACAAATTCATACATATGCACTTACACACACATACACATATAAACACAAGACAATAAGACATTTAGGTAACAGTGTTAAAATTAATGTGCATTGAGAAACCTGATTGCTGCAGGGATAAATGAGTTTTTACATCTGTTTGTTCTACATCTGGGTTGCAGAAACCTGCGTCCATATGGGAGCAACCTGAACTCGTCATGGAGTGGGTGATCAGGGTTTGCCAGAATCTGCCTGGCCTTATTCACTGACCTCACCTTGTGTAGGTCTGCAAGGTTCTTTAGGTCTATGCCAGCAGTTTTGCTGCACATCTTGACAATCCCTGAGAGTTTGAGCTTGTTCTTACAGGTCAAAAGTCCAAACCAACAGATAAAGGTAAAGGTTAAAATAGATTGAATAAAACATGAATAAAACATTCTCATAAAAGTTGAATCAACATTAAAACCACAAAGCTTCAGATAAAAATCCATTCTCTGGTGCGCCTTTTTACAAAGTGAATTCAAAGGTCTAAGTCACAGGGGCCGAGATTGTGCAAAGGTAGTGCAACTGACTTAGGACCTGAAAGTTGCAGGTTCGACTTCCCACCATACTACATGTCATGGTGTGGTGTGCAAGATGTCTAATCCCAAACTGCTCCCTGAGTTCTTAGATGGCTGCCCACTACTCCACCAGGGTGTAGCTCACGTGTGATGGGTTAAATGCAGAGATTCAATTTTGTCATTGTATGGGAATATACAATGATGACAACACATAGCACTTTACTTTAATTAATTTGAAATTAACAGTAACTGAGGTCTAAAAGTTTGAAAATGAGAACTTGCATGCATGACAAAAATTTGGAAGATTTGAAGTTTTGAAGTTTTGCCAGATGAAAACTACTCAAATTAGCAAAAATATTTCATAATAAACTTTGCAAAGTTATGTTTTTTAGATGGAACTGCCTTAGGCTGCTCCAGAAGTGTTATATCCAGCTCATTATTCTATTTTCACTAGCAAACAGAAGTCTTTAACCAAGTAAACTGAAACCGATGACAATGTAATGGTTTACAAAAAGGTGTCCACATGAAGCACATTGAAATTCTTTAAAATTGAAGTTGTTTTACAAAAGCAGGTATTTTGGTCTTTACAAGCAGATGCCTCCATGTCCAATTGTCACGTTTTTAAAATGCTGTTATTGCTAGTATCACTCAGCCCTCTGTGAATAGCAAGTGGTCATCGGGGCTCTAATTATTGATCGTAAGGCTCATGGCCCTCCTTTATCATGTGGACAGCTATTTTTGGCTAACTTCAACAAACTGGTTGATCCAAACGGCTATTTATAAGACTGAGTTTATTGCAGATCCAAGTTCAAGTCAAGTTCATTCAACATTTATTCATACAGGCTAGCCTCATTGAGCCATGGGGACTCATTTACAAGAGGGACCTGTCTCACTCACACCCAAGGGTCAATTTAGAGTTAACAATCAGCCTAACATGCATGTTTTTGGACTGTAGGAGGAAACCGGAGCACCTGGAGAAAACCCACATATGCACGGAGAGAACATGCAAACTCCACCCAGAAAGGCCCCCAGACCAGGATTTGAACCGGGGACCTGCTCGCTGAGAGGCAGCAGCTCTACCATTTGTGCCACCGTGTTGCTAAGTATCTTTATTATCCCCGAGGGACAATTAGCTTCACAGTCAATAGGTGTGTACATATTCATAAATGTGCACATACACACACATACACATATACACATAAATACATCCATATATACACATAAGACATTAAGAGATTAAAGTAACAGTGTTAAAATAAGTGTACATTGAGAAACCACACAAAGGCCATGTTTTTAGTACCCAGTTGCCAAGGTGTCCCCAAATTACAGGTGTGTGAACTTATTTAAGTCCCTAAATATAACATAAACAAACTCACGCGCACACACACACACACAGGTTGGTCAATGTGGTTTAGCGGGACTTTTTCTCCAAACGGGCCCTGAGGTGGTTTAGGGGGACTACCGCTTCTCGAGGTCCTAGCGACCTGGGGCGAAGCTCAGAGCGCTGTAAAAAATCTGAAAAAATTTGGGTCACTTTAGCTTTCCGATAGGAGCTTCACAGCATTTTTTACAGCGCCTTGAGCACCCAGACACCATTGTGGTTTACATGGACTTTTATAATGTGGTTTATATGGACAAAACAAACACTATGGGGACTTTAAAGGGACAATTACGTCGCATTTAAAGTCCGCCTAATTAACATAAAATTAACATAAAACACACAAATGTGATGGGACACTGCATTAGGAGAACTGCTTTTATTTTAACAAAAAATGGGCACATACTGTATTTATATTCACTAACAAAACCACAAATGTTTCAAATAAAATAAAACTTAAATGTTTCAAATAAAATAAAATAAAAACTTCAATACTGGTGACATATTTACATATTATAAAACATTTTAACATTATAAACATTAACATATTTATAAAACAAAATTATACTTTTTTTACAGGGTTCATCACAACCCACTGTAAAGTACAGGTGATCCCTGACTTACGAGCGACGAAAGACTTCCTCAGTCTGAGATGACATATTTACATATTATAAAACGTATTAACATTATAAACATAAACATATTTATAGAACAAACTTATACTTTTTTTTACAGGGTTCATCACAACCCACTGTAAAGTACAGGTGATCCCCGACTTACGAGTGATGAAAGACTTCCTCAGTCTAACCAACCAGTTTGCTGATGACAGCTGAAACCAGTTGCTCACATGATTAAACTGATGGTCCTCTCTGATCATGTGAACAGCTGGTTTTGGCTGTCATCAGCAAACTGGTTGATCCACTGTGAGAAGGTGCTATTTATAAGACTGAGCTTAATACAGCTGTAATCAGCTCAGTCTTATAAAGACTTCCTCAGTCTGAGGTGCTACATTCAGCTCAGTCTCATAAATAGCACCCTCTCACAGTGGATCAACCAGTTTGCTGATGACAGCCAAAACCAGCTGCTCACATGATCAAGGAGGACCATCAGCTTAATCAGCCTATTGGCAACCTCTATCTTTGGAAGTCTTTCGGACAAAGACTTCCTCAGTCTGAGATATTGTATTCAGCTCAGTCTTATAAATAAAGACTTCCTCAGTCTGAGGTGCTGCATTCAGCTCAGTCTCATAAATAGCACCCTCTCATTGGTTGTAAATTGTGCAGATGATACAGCTGTGGTGAGATGCTTCACAAACAAAGATGAGTCCAGCTACAGGTAGGAGGTAGCACACCTGGAGAAATGGTGCAAAGAGAATAACCTTCACGTCAATGTGAAGAAGACAAAGGAGATGATTGAGGACTTCAGAAGGAACAAACACACACACACCCCACTGAACATAAGAGGATCTGCGGTGGAAATGGTCTCCAACTACAAGTACTTGGGTGTACACATGAATGATAACCTCAGCTGGAGCAACACCACCACCAGCCTGATCAAGAAAGGTCATCAGAGACTCTACTTCCTCAGACGGCTGAGACGAGCTGGTCTGAGTAGCTCAGTCCTCACATCCTTCTACAAGTGTGCAATGGAGAGCATCCTGTGCTCCAGCATCAACGTGTGACATGGAGGTTGCACAGCTGCAGAAAGAAAAGCTTTGCAGAGAGTGGTGAAGGTTGCACAGAAATGTTGGAGTCAGTCCTCCTACTATCACAGACATCTACACCTCCAGATGCAGGAAGAGGGCCACCTTCATCATGAAGGACCCCACTCACCCAGCACACACACTTTTTGCCCCACTCCCCTCAGGACGGAAGGAGGTTGAGGAGCATTAAGTGTAGAACCACTAGACTGTAGAACAGCTTCTACCTTCAGGCTGTTAAGGCTCATGAATAAATAACCACAATAATGAATGCAAAATATCACATCATGTTGCTCCTGATCTGTTTCATGTTGCTACTGATCTGTTTCATATTGCTGCTGATCTGTTTCATGTTGCTACTGATCTGTTTCATATTGTAAAGTTTGCAGATGATACAGCTGTGGTGAGATGCTTCACAAACAACAATGAGTCCAGCTACAGGTAGGAGGTAGCACACCTGGAGAAATGGTGCAAAGAGAATAACCTTCACATCAATGTGAAGAAGACAAAGGAGATGATTGTGGACTTCAGAAGGAACAAACACACCCACACCACACTGAACATAAGAGGATATGCTGTGGAAGTGGTCTCCAGCTACAAGTACTTGGGTGTACACATGAATGATAACCTCAGCTGGAGCAACACCACCACCAGCCTGATCAAGAAAGGTCATCAGAGACTCTACTTCCTCAGACGGCTGAGACGAGCTGGTCTGAGTAGCTCAGTCCTCACCTCCTTCTACAGGTGTGCAGTGGAGAGCATCCTGTGCTCCAGCATCAACGTGTGGCATGGAAGCTGCACAGTTGCAGAAAGAAAAGCTCTGCAGAGAGTGGTGAAGGTTGCACAGAAGATGTTGGAGTCAGTCCCCCCACTATCACAGACATCTACACCTCCAGATGCAGGAAGAGGGCCACCTGCATCATGAAGGACCCCACTCACCCAGCACACACATTTTGCCCCACTCCCCTCAGGACGGAAGGAGGTTGAGGAGCATTAAGTGTAGAACCACTAGACTGAAGAACAGCTTCTACCCTGAGGTTGTTAAGACTCATGAATAAATAACCAGAATAATGAATGCAAAATATCATATCATGTTGCTACTGATCTGTTTCATGTTGCTACTGATCTGTTTCATATTGCTGCTGATCTGTTTCATGTTGCTGCTGATCTGTTTCATATTGTAAAATTTGCAGATGATACCACTGTGGTGAGATGCTTCACAAACAACGATGAGTCCAGCTACAGGTAGGAGGTAGCACACCTGGAGAAATGGTGCAAAGAGAATAACCTTCACGTCAATGTGAAGAAGACAAAGGAGATGAACGAGGATTTCAGAAGGAACAAATACACCCACACCACACTGAACATAAGAGGATCTACAGTGGAAGTGGTCTCCAGCTACAAGTACTTGGGTGTACACATGAATGATAACCTCAGCTGGAGCAACACCACCACCAGCCTGATCAAGAAAGGTCATCAGAGACTACTTCCTCAGACGGCTGAGACGAGCTGGTCTGAGAAGCTTAGTCCTCATCTCCTTCTACAGGTGTGCAGTGGAGAGCATTCTGTGCTCCAGCATCAACGTGTGGCATGGAAGCTGCACAGCTGCAGAAAGAAAAGCTTTGCGGAGAGTGTTGAAGGCTGCACAGAAGATTTTGGAGTCAGTCTCCCCACTATCACAGACATCTACACCTCCAGATGCAGGAAAAGGGCCACCTGCATCATGAAGGACCCCACTCACCAGCACACACACTTTTTGCCCCACTCCCCTCAGGACGGACGGAGGCTGAGGAGCATTAAAAAGTGTAGAACCACTAGACCAGGGGTCTGCAACCTGCGGCTCTGGAGCCACATGCGGCTCTTTGGTCCCTCCGCAGCGGCTTTTGCAAGTTTTAACCAAAACTAACAAACTGAATTTTATATGAAGTTATACTGTACCCACAACCAAAAAAAAGTTTTTTTTAGCAGTTTTACTGTAATTTATTTGGCAAATATGTGGATACTAGTACATAGAATAAATTATACGTTGCCGCAACGTGGGTTTAGTTTTGTGTTTGTCACGCTCGACTCTAAATAACCACTAAAAACACCCACAAGTGATGCATAGATATTGTTGCTAATTTATATAAATATTGATAAAGTTTGCTACAGCGTTCACAGCTTGTGACGCTGTGGTGATGTGAAGTTACATGTTAAACGCTACGTGGGTTTTAATTTGTCTTCGTCGCATCTTCGTCACGTTCGACTAAATAACCACTCAAAACACCCACAAGTGATGCATATATATTGTTGCTAATTTTTATAAATGTTGATAAAGTTTGCTACAGCGTTCACAGCTTGTGATGCTGCGGTGACGTCAAGTTACATGTTAACGCTACATGGATTTAAATTTGTCTTCATCGCGTCTTCGTCGCGTTCGACTCTAAATAACCACTCAAAACACTCAAAGCTCATGCACAGATAGTTGCTAATTTATTTAAATGTTGATAAAGTTTGCTACAACATTCATAGCTCGTCACGCTGCGGTGAAATCATGTTACACATTAACGCTACGTGGATTTGCACGCTAACATTTACTTCAGATAATGTCCTCAAAGCAAAAAAAATCTTTTTTTAATTAATTCTTACCTGTGTGCAGTCAATACCTCCGTCCACGTGCTGCTGCAAAATCCACGGTTTAAACTTTTAAAATCTCCGCTCACCTGAGGCTAACATGCTGAATCAGGAAGCCATAACATCTCTGCATGTGTCAGCCCCAGGGATTTAACTTTTAAAGGCTCAGCTCAGCTGAGGCCCCGCCCACAAACAGGGTTTGCCACCCAGTCAAGAAGGGGTATCATACTTTCGCGCGCTGTGTATCAAGTTGCAGTTCATACACACATCCATTACGGTCAAAAAGCGCATTTGACACACAAAATGACACACACCACACACATATTCTGGGGGATGTGCATATGAGAACAATTTTATAAATGTAAATAACTTTTTATTAAAACAATTTTAAGTGCTAAAGCACAGTCCAAGTCATGCAGGCAGCGATTTAGCCACAAGTTACTCTTATATTGATGAGAAAAAACAATGTTTAGATATTAAAATATTTGGATACAATCTGTGATTTATGCGGACTTCGGCAAAGTTCTTATAATACCAACTGTCCTTATAATGTCGGTGCGTAGTCTGGCGAAATGGTCGCGTTAACCACAAAGACCAACACATTGCGGTCACTGTGGAATTGTGCAGCCTTTGCCCTCTAGCAACCATTCGGGAACAAGCTGAGTCATTGAGTAGCAGACGTCTCCCACCAAATTGCTGCCAGGTGCAGTTATCTGGGATAACATTAAGTCATTATGGTCTGATGAGTGATTTAAATTATATTAGAATTGGCAGAGGACTCTCCTCACATATTTCAACACATACACGAGGGGAGTTTTAAAGGGGGCACTTTTCATTATCAGCACAGTGTAAGGGCTGAAAAATGTAACAGTTGTAAATATTAAACAAGTTTGAAAAGAGAAACAGTTCACAAGGTAAAAGTAGTTTTACCAAAAACATCCCATATAGCAAACGGATTCCGGACCGGATCCGTTCCGGATCTTCCATAGGATCCGAAACGGATGCTTAAAACGGATCCGGATTGGAGTCCACTGGCACACCTGATCGGATCCGATTCGGATCCGGATCACAGATCCAGATCGAATATGGCCCGGACCCTATCCGGATCCACTCATTAAAGAGGGTTTTTGGGTACATCCGGCCCGGATCCGTTTTGGACCCGTTCATGGAATGTTTCATCTGGCCCCGATCCGTTTTGGACCCGTTCATGGAATGCTTCATCCGGCCCGGATCCGTTTTGGACCTGTTTTATGAAATTTCAGATCAACCCCAAATAATTAATGTTAATGCTTTATGAAATTTCAGATCAACCCCAAATAGTTAATGTTTTAACATCTTTGTCAGTCCGTGAAAGGTGGGCACGCTTACTGGTTTGGAAGAAAACAAACAGACTTAATTAAAAATAATGAATATTTATTAAAGAAGTCTTGTGACAGAAAAAGTAAAAACATACATGTTCAGATACACATACTGTTATTTGCTAGGGTTAAGCATCAATTTTAAACCCCGCCACGAACAACAGCAAAGCCTTCAAGCTTTCACACACACTCAGAAAAAGGCATTGAAATAAAAGATCAGAATCCCTCACCGTTGAATGCAAACGAGGAGGCCGCTTCGTTCAGTGGGAGATGTTCTTCAATGCAAAACCGGGCGTTGATCAAACCCTCGGTAGACCTCGAATTGTTTATCCGAGCGCAACTCATTTTATACCTTTGTGGGCATTCACTCCCATCAAATATGTTTTCAATCAAACTTTGTTTTCCAAGATAGTAAAAAGCTTTCTGTTTCATCTATCAGCCACAATGTCAGCCTGCCCTTAATTGCTGAGCTGTGCTCATCAACATCTCACAAAATTGGATGTGAGATACATGGAAACCTAACTCCCTTTCAGAAGAACTGCCAAGCTTGAAGTGGGAGAAGTGGGATGGGTGATATGCATTCACTTCATCAAAGACCTTATGGCTTTTCAGAGAAGGACGGGCCCATCCTCCAAGAAACTCCGGGCCTTTGAAGTAAGACTGCACAAAACCCCACTCCCTCTTCAGGCTTTAATGAAAAACTAAAATGTTTTTTTTGTGTTGCACTAAGCATTAACTCTTAAAAATTGATAAACATTTAGTCAGAAAAACATTAATACTTCTTAATCTGTTCATTCCACCCTATGATTTTTTGACTAATTTTGAAAATTTTCCCTGTCACCTCATGGGACATTTCTAAGACAGTGTTACAAACTAATCTAATTATATGATCCTTCCTACAAAACAAAGCACTAAAAACAAAAGTAAGGAGGGATACTGCACATTCTCATTTTATTAGTTTTAAACCATATGTAACTCACTTTATTAGTTTAAACCGCTGTAAAACTTCAAACATAAACCTTCTCCTGTTCAACACATGTGAACGCCTTGAAATCAAACAGCCAGACTTACAAACTCAATCACAAGTTTCAGCACCATGGATCGGATCCGTTCATTGGCCATCAGAAGGGACCCAAAATCAATGGAGACTGCCAGAAAAAGGCAGAAATTGCCAATTAGTCAATCAACAAGTCTTGTTGTCCGCACTCCCACAAACATACAACACATACATCCTTTAAAAAGGCACCTAGTTACTTTTTAAGGACGATTTTACTGTCCAGATAAAACCTATTCCTGTTTATAGCACATATCTGTATATATGCATGTCACCTCAAATTAATCATCATTTATTTTATTACTTCAGGTAAAATAAAACAAAATAAAAACTCAAAGAACAATAATGGTCTCAAACTAGTCACTTCACCATCGTGGCTCCACTCTCTGGAACAACTCGCACACCTTAAAGGTCGATGCACAAGTTCGTTGCACTGGAACGTTACACGCGCCGGACACCACTGCTCTGCCAACGCTCTGCCCACACTTGTTACCAGCAGGACCGACCTACAGGACATTTGAAGCCGTCCTGTCTGTTCATCTGTCCTCATCAGGACACGTCTCGTTTTTCAGAAGTGTGGTCATCAGCACCCCATCACAGATGAGCACGAACACCCATCCTCAGGTGCGCTGGCAGGCACCACATCACAGATGAGCACGAACACCCATCCTCAGGTGCGCTGGCAGGCAGCAGCTCTGCAGCAGCGATGAAGAACCCAGCAGACGACACCAGTCGCAGGCGCCTCTCTCAGGAGTTGGTCATCCTCAGGCGCTTTCCTCCCCGTGTCCTCTGCGCGTCCTCAGTCCGTCCCATCACAGACAACGACACGACACACCACGACATCAAGCTTTGGAAAAAAGCAAAAGACTGAGATAGAATGACAGAAATTAGTGATCTTTCAAATAAAAGATTCATCCTTTAAACATGGAGGAGAGAGCCTTTTTTTTATTCACTGTCAACCGCAGTGACTTTTTTTTTAATTCCTCTCACACACATCTTAGCTCCCTCACAAACGGTTCTGCTCCTTTCCCTTAAGCGAGCAGCTCAACAAAAAAAAAAAGAACACAAAAAACCTCTGGCTCTCTCTAAAACAAAACACACACTCACCTCTCCTCTCAGGCTGCCATCAGCCTCCACTCCTCTTTAAACTAGCTTTCTTTTTTTTCAGCTCAACATTCCATGCATAACTCACTTTCTCACACGAACCTGCGCGCCTACGTCACGCTGTCTCTCGCTGTGCGTTTCACTGGCACCCCGTAATATACATGCACGAACACCGCCGCATAAAAAACAAAACAACCCCAGTCTCCCTTCTTCAGTTCTTTTCTAATCTCTGGGGCTCGACCTGTTCAATTAATCAAAATTCTGCAAACTCTGTCTGCACAACGTCACCTAGCTCAGCTTGTAACACATGATCACGGAGGGAACTAAAGCTGCTGTACACACGCGCACACCTTTTACACATATGACAGGGGCTGTCACACCCCGCTTCTACTCACACACACACCCGGACAGAGGGAGCAGCTCCGCGCACACACCCTGCTATCTCTCGTCCCAAACGCTCCAAACGAACCACACATTACTCATGGCAGATGAGACACACTCTTCCTCATGCGTTTCTCACTATACCAACTCAGCACCCAAAACACACTCGCATGTGCACACTCTGACACTCTCCTTTTCATGCATGCGCCTATGAACTTAAACAATCCTTTTTCTTTCCTCGTAGTTCTCCCTCCAACAAATCACTCCTGCTAACTTTTTGGACAACTTCCAACTTTCTGATCTGCAGAAATTCCTTAACAAGCTCTATTCCTTCTGAGCTTCCTCTGAAGCGCGTCAGACCTTCACTGGCCCACGACCTGCTTCTTTTCGCTCCTCAGCTGCAGAGGCACACACGCACAGAGAAGCTGCAGAGGCACACACACACAGAGAAGCTGCAGAGGCACACACACACACACAGAGAAGCGCTTGCTCCTTTTTTTTACTTAAACTTCGAAAAATAAATCACCAGTCTTATTAACTTCAACTGATAAAGCTATCAAAATAAATCACCCAACTCATTACAAAAACTCTAACAAGGTTTTTTTTTTCTCTTAACCCTGGTATTATACTTATGTCTCAGCGAATAAATCACCTATCACCTGACTTCTTCAGGGTTTATTCAAAACTTCTGTTACTGATCTCAAATAAACAACAAGGGTTATACTGTATATCTTTTTTTTCTAACCCCGGCAAAATCTTCTTTCCTTCTGCTCTCACGAAACTACTGATCAAGGGTTTTTACACCCTGGTTCAAATCTTCTGTTACACTTCAGCTCAAAGAATCGGTCAGCAGCTTAAGGCGTCCCCAAAACCACTGATCCAAACTTATCAGCTCTTCAACAGCGGGAATCTCTCACCCGCTTCCAAAACAACAAGGGAATAACACCTGCTTCCAAGAACACAGTTTCACACTTTAACTTCTTTCCTTCCAAACAGCCAGTGTGTACCCTTTCATCCATCTTTTTAAGCACCTTGGAATGTGCTTTACAAATAAAGATAAGATATCCCATCCTCGCTCGTCGCCAAATGTTTTATGAAATTTCAGATCAACCCCAAATAATTAATGTTAATGCTTTATGAAATTTCAGATCAACCCCAAATAGTTAATGTTTTAACATCTTTGTCAGTCCGTGAAAGGTGGGCACGCTTACTGGTTTGGAAGAAAACAAACAGACTTAATTAAAAATAATGAATATTTATTAAAGAAGTCTTGTGACAGAAAAAGTAAAAACATACATGTTCAGATACACATACTGTTATTTGCTAGGGTTAAGCATCAATTTTAAACCCCGCCACGAACAACAGCAAAGCCTTCAAGCTTTCACACACACTCAGAAAAAGGCATTGAAATAAAAGATCAGAATCCCTCACCGTTGAATGCAAACGAGGAGGCCGCTTCGTTCAGTGGGAGATGTTCTTCAATGCAAAACCGGGCGTTGATCAAACCCTCGGCAGACCTCGAATTGTTTATCCGAGCGCAACTCATTTTATACCTTTGTGGGCATTCACTCCCATCAAATATGTTTTCAATCAAACTTTGTTTTTCAAGATAGTAAAAAGCTTTCTGTTTCATCTATCAGCCACAATGTCAGCCTGCCCTTAATTGCTGAGCTGTGCTCATCAACATCTCACAAAATTGGATGTGAGATACATGGAAACCTAACTCCCTTTCAGAAGAACTGCCAAGCTTGAAGTGGGAGAAGTGGGATGGGTGATATGCATTCACTTCATCAAAGACCTTATGGCTTTTCAGAGAAGGACGGGCCCATCCTCCAAGAAACTCCGGGCCTTTGAAGTAAGACTGCACAAAACCCCACTCCCTCTTCAGGCTTTAATGAAAAACTAAAATGTTTTTTTTGTGTTGCACTAAGCATTAGCTCTTAAAAATTGATAAATATTTAGTCAGTAAAACATTAATACTTCTTAATCTGTTCAGGACCCATTCATGGAATGCCTCATCCGGCTCAGATCCGTTTTGGACCCGTTCATGGAATGCTTCATCCGGCTCGGATCCGTTTTGGATCCGTTCATGGAACGACTCATCCAGACCGGATCCGTTTTGGACCCGTTTATGATACTCATATCGGAGGCGGACTAATTTGGTCCAGAACCTTTATTTATCATGAATTGAGAGAAGTAGCTAAAAACTTGTATACCAGCTCCAAAAAGACTCCATACATCAAACCAGTTTAACATTGAACACATGAAAATAATTTATTGTGAAGCTGCAAAAGACCTAAAATTGGGTTCTGAGTAAATTTACAGTTTTGAGGCTGCACAATGGCGTAGTTGGTAGCACTGTTTCAGGTGTTAAAATCCCAGCCAGATGTCTTTCTGCATGTTCTCCGTGTACATGCATGGGTTCTCTGGGTACTTCATCTCGTCTGTTATCCACAAAACATGCTGTACTGTGCTCCGTACTCTATACCAGGACAAAACAAAGCCCCCTTTTTTTTTTTAACAAGACTTTAAAGTTTTCACTTTTATAACCCAGGAAAGTTAGTTAACAGAGCTCAAAAATTTAAGTACAAGATGAGACATTTTTAAAGGTAACAAAACTCAATTTTTATTAGTTTGTTGTCGACATGAGACAAAACAAGCGTATACATACTGTACCATAAACATGTACATTACTTTATTTCCAAGCGGCTAGCTAACACAGTACCTCAAACAATTATCAAAAAACACATAAAATACTGCACAGTACCCTGATGCATGCTCAATAATCCAGGTAGAAAAATCTAAAAAAGCTAAGTCTGGTCCTCTAGACATTCAAAAAACAAAACAAAGCAAAAAATTGTAGAAATGTTTCGTCTTTCGTCCGAAAGACTTCCTCAGTCTGAGCTGCTATATTCAGCTCAGTCTTATAAATAGCACCCTCTCACAGTGGAGCAACCAGTTGGCTGATGACAGCCGAAACCAGCTGCTAATGGTCCTCCTTGATCATGTGAGCAGCTGGTTTCGGCTGGACACTTCTCAAAGAGCAGCAGCTGTTAACATCAAACAGCAACAAATCAGCAGCAACTCACATCCATCCAGCCATCCATCCATCAGCAGCAGCAGCTATTGACATGAATCAGCACCAAATCAGCATAAAATCACATCCATCAGAAACATGTTGCAACCATCATGTTTTTGAAACCAGTGCCTTGGTGTACAGTCCATGTCCATGTGCATGAAAAAGAAGTCCATGAACTCTAAAAAAGCTAGAAGCAGCAGAAATAGGAAACAAAATTCCCTTACTTTGATTGAAATGTAGGTAGACACTGATGTTTTTCTCAAGTTCAAACCTGGATCAGATGGAACTGCTTAGCCAGTGCTCAACAATGAATGATGGGAGCATTTTAGGCCAGGTGTGAGTTTAGGTGTGTGGTCCTGATGTGAGCAGTTCTGTCCATCAGAAAATGTGTGTTTTTTTGTTTTTGCAGCAGTCAAAGAGGCAGAAGGTGTTGACACACAGGTGATGGATGGAGGCAACTGGCAGGACACCAGAGACAGGCAGGACTGACGTCCAGAACGACAGAGGCAGGCAGGAAAGACGTCCATCCATGAAGAAAATCCATGATGTGAGCTGTGTAGAAATTACAGCAACACAAAAATGAACATGTGCACTTTCAGCTGGACAATGAACTGCAAAGACAACATGAAAAACAGACAGAACAACTTCTACTCACTGTTGATTTTGACAAACTGATGGGACAGCAGCGAAGCTAGGCAGCAGGCAGGACAGAGTGGACACTTGTCCATCTATGAGGAAAGTCCACAATGTGAGCTGTGTAGAAATTACAGCAACACAAAAATGAACATGTGCACTTTCAGCTGGACAATGAACTGCAAAGACAACATGAAAAACAGACAGAACAACTTCTACTCACTATTGTTGTTGACAAACTGATGGGACAGCAGCGAAGCTAGGCAGCAGGCAGGACGACAGAGGCAGGACAGAGTGGACACTTGTCCATCTATGAGGAAAGTCCACGATGTGAGTTGTGTAGAAATTACAGCAACACAAAAATGAACATGTGCACTTTAAGCTGGACAATAACCTGCAAAGACAACATGAAAAACAGACAGAACAACTTCTACTCACTGTTGATGTTGACAAACTGATGGGACAGCAGTGAAGCTAGGCAGCAGGCAGGACGACAGAGGCAGGACAGAGTGGACAATTGTCCATCCATGAGGAAAGTCCACGATGTGAACTGTGTAGAAATTACAGCAACACAAAAATGAACATGTGCACTTTCAGCTGGACAATGACCTGCATGCAAAGAAAACATGAAAATGACTAACATCTTGTCCTTACCTGATTGGTATGGTGCAATATGTACTGTAGATGGAGAGGTGCTAGAGGGAGGGAGGCAGGCAGTCAGGACAGAGCAGAGGACACACATCCATCCATGAGGCATGAGCAGTAGGTGGTTCTGTTGAAACCCATACACAGACGTCAACATCTGCAGAAATGAAAACACAGACAACAACAACTTCTCCTTACCTGTCAGAGTCAGAGTCAGAGAGTCTTTATTGTCATTTGCACCGCATGTGGTACATGTGATGAAAACGAGATTATGTACACGGGGTCCCAGTTACATCCAACAACAAATGCAAGAGAAAAACAGTAATAACATCTAGAATTAACTAAGAAAAACATCAACTAGTAATACACTAAGCTCTAATGTAGTGGAAAAACATCATTATAAACAGCAGCACGAACATGAGTCTGTATGAGCAGATGGTCACAAATGAACACAGCAACAAGAAAACAGATCAGCATCAGCATGATGTGATATTTTGCAGTGATTATTCTTATTATTTATTTATTCATGAGTCTAACAGCCTCAGGGTAGAAGCTGTTCCTCAGTCTAGTGGTTCTACATTTGATGCTCCTCAACCTCCGTCCTGAGGGGAGTGGGGCAAAGAGTGAGTGTGCTGGGTGAGTGAGGTCTTTCATGATGCAGGTGGCTCTTTTCCTGCATCTGGAGGTGTAAATGTCTGTGATGGTGGGGAGACTGACTCCAACAGACTTCTGTGCAGCCTTCACCACTCTCTGTAGAGCTTTCCTCTCTGCAACTGTGCAGCCTCCATGCCACACATTGATGCTGGAGCACAGGATGCTCTCCACTGCACACCTGTGTGGTGTGGTGAAGAGTTGTGCAGATGGAGGAGAGGCTGAACCATGAGGAGAGAGCAACAGGTTGGTTCTGTTGAAACCCACACACAGACGTCAACATCTGCAGAAATGAAAACACAGACAGCAACAACTTCTCCTTACCTGTGTGGTGTGGTGCACATGTGTGGATGGACCAGGGGGGCGTGACGCTTTGGAGGCTGTCGAGAGAGAGGTGATGATTACAGTAGATGTAGCATAAAACAAAAAATAAAGGAAAAAAACATTGACATGTGTTTGCTGTACCTTTCCGACAATGCTGTGGTGGTATGTGAAGGTGGGCAGGTCAGTGATGGGATGGTGGAGCTGGTGGAGAGGAGGTGAAGGAGGAGGAGCAGAAGGCTGTGAACATAAGCAGATACAAATTGATTAACAGATGAAGTTACTGTGTGTAACATGACACAACTCATAAAAATAAAAATAACATTTCATTACTGTACCTGGAGGGAGGGAGCGGGGAGGGGGAGGCGTCTTTTACTGGGGAGAGGGTGAGCTGTCCATGGACTCCTCCTGGCTTGCTGCAGGAGGACTGGCTGGAGTTGGTTATTCTGGTGCACCAGCAGATCCTGGAGGAGCTGCAGAGAACTTGGTGACGAACCTTAACATGTTGCTCTGCACAGCCTCTTGTTTCTTGTCAAAAAAAAACAAAAAAAACTTTGAACTCCAGGGGAGATGCATTAAATACAACTCTTCATCAAGTCATTCTTGAGAGTTTGTAACCTGGCCGACAGTTTACCATCTTCTAGACCAGGTAAAATCTTCTGAACACATTCAAAAGTGTTGGTAAGTGCTTTGGGATACCTGAGGTGAGCCCAAACAGCAGGAAGGCATCCACACATCTGGGACAGCTGACAATGATGTCACTTTCAGTGAACATTCCAACTTTCACAGGCTGGTAACAAAGTTCATGCTCGTAGTGAACTGGATTTGTGTCATGGTCACTGGTGATGGTAACAAGTGCCACAGCAGCATCTCCATCAGCTCTGGCTCATCCTAAAAAGAATGAAAGAGATTATCAGAATCAAATGCTTTATAACAGTTTGACTTTATTATTTAATGTCCTTTTCTAATAGTTTTATTTCAGTAAATCCATTCAAACAGTGAAACTTGTATATTATATTAATTCCTTACACACAGACTGATATATTTCAAATGTTTATTTCTTTTAATGTTGATGGTTATAACTGATAACTAATGAAAACCCTAAATTCAGTATCTCAGAAAATTGAGATATTACTTAGACCACTGGGAAAAAATAGGATTTTTAGAAATGTTGGCCTTGTCAAAAAATATATTCATTCATTCATTCAACCTTTATTTAGTCAGGTAAATTTTAAGTGCAGCACGGGCAGCACGGTGGCACAACTGGTAGAGCTGCTGCCTCTCAGCGAGAAGGTTGCCGGTTCAAATCCCGGTCCGGGGCCTTTCTGGGTGGAGTTTGCATGTTCTCCCCGTGCATGCGTGGGTTTCCTCCGGGTACTCCGGTTTCCTCCCACAGACCAAAAAACATGCATGTTAGGCTGATTGGTGACTCTAAATTGACCCTAGGTGTGAGTGTGAGAGTGGATGGTTGTTTGGTGTGAGTGAGACAGGTCCCTCTTGTAAATGAGTCCCCATGACTCAACGAGGCTAGCCTGTATAAATAAAGGTTGAATGAATGAATGAATAAATCTCATTGAGCCTCGAGGGCTCATTTACAAAAGCGACCTGCTACAAACTAAAGAATGATGAACAGCAACGGTAGAATTTTCTTAAACAACAAACAACAGAAAAAAAAAACATAGGAGAGAAATAGAAAGTGAAATGCCATATCATATATATCCCCTCCTATATCAAAGGATTAGACAGGTAAGGGTGATATCAAATTTTCTACATAATGACACATGATCCACTGTACTATTGTGCTGTAATATAATAAACTTGCAGCTGCATGATAAAAAAAAACTTGCAGAATTGTTCATTAGTTTAAAGATTACTCACCTACCCTAGTTATATTGTTTAATTTATGTATTATTTATGAGTTTTTAGAAATAATAATAACTAAACCACTGGACCGTTTTTATTTAAATTAATCTGCCAACAAAATAAATAACTTTTTTCTAGCACTTAGAGAGTGTTCACGCGAGGGGCCATGCAGTTCTCAGCAGCCATGTTGTTTCTGGCTGCTAGCTTGAGCTAGCTAGGCTAGCTCCCTTAACATTAGCTCTGTGCATCCTACGGGTGCCTGGCTAGTTAATGGTTTTTCAAAAGCACAGACTCAAGCTTTCTTCAGATCAGAACCACTACTCCAGAACCGACATGAGAACATTTGTTAAATGTATCATCATCTACAAACGAAGCAGTCACTTCTGGCACACAGGCCCCAGGCCTGTTGAGCTAAGGCTAGTGAAAGCTAGCTCTCAATACATTGAAACAAGAAGTCCTGAAAAATAACTAAAAATAAACAAAGGGCAGAAAAAAATAAACGAATAAATAAAACACTGTTTAAAACCATTCTCCTGATTTCAGCTTAAATGTGAATTCAATCCAAGTCGATCCGAACCAAATCTTATTAGCTTAGCACAAACCCGAAGAACCTGGCAGAACCACTCAACAGCAATTCACGTAATTTAAAACACATCAAAGAATGAAGCTCAAAACAAGAGCCAGCAAGGAAGCACTAGAACAAAGTCAAGAAACAGAAACACAGTTTAAAACTAGGATGACTCGCCTGATTCTTAGCTTTTGAGCTAGCAGTTAGCCTAACACGGTCGGGTCACGTGGCTCAAAGAAAACACTTAAAATAAAGCATGTGAAACCCACAAACGACCAGAATACAACGCTAGCAAGCAGTTTAAAGAGCAAAAGAAAACAGTTCGTAGTAAGTGCGAATCGTAGGGTTAAAATTTAAATTTCTCTGAAGTGAACTCTCGCCAATCAACCGGAATTCCCACTTTCATCTGCACAAACAAGTACATAACAGTTTGAAGAGTTTACTTACAGCAAGAAGTTAATCCACCGAAGGAGACGTCTCTCTCTCTGTAGCTGCATCCAGCTCGAACGACGCCCGTAACTGAAGACTGATTTTTAAAAAAGCGAGCGCGCAGATGAACATCCGCTTCAGAGGGCTGATTCAAATGAGGCAGGCGGAGCAATCCAAAACGCCTGAAGCAACCTACGCACCATGAATCACGGCCGGATCCGTTACGTTGACAGTGTAGGGGTCGCTCGAGTGTCGGCTGTAAACCTGTTCCGGAGCAGAGCTGCTCCTGAGGCGCAAAACGTAGACATGCAGGGCGGACGCAGGGCGGACCTAAACGGGTGAGTCCTCTGCTATGAAGGATGCATGTAGGCTGATTGGTAACTCTAAATTGACCCTGGGTGTGAGTGAGACAGGTCCCTCTTGTAAATGAGTCCCCGTGGCTCAACGAGGCTAGCCTGTATAAAGGTTGAATGAATGAATGTAAAAAAGTTTGTAGTTTGATCTCATACAGATAGAAAATAAATTTCAGCTCATTATTGCCCACTACCAAATGCAAAAATAAAATAATGTTTTTGATCACATTTGTGTTCGTCTGTACCATTGTAAAAATATCTCATAAACCACTGTTAGGATTGTAATGAGATTCTCAGAAAGTAATGTGTACAACAAGAATTGATTACCTTTTGGAGTCAATTTTGTTAAACTGTGCCTCAATATCTAATCAATGTTAGGAACACAAAAATGGCTATAACTCAGTCAGTTTTACAGAAGTTGTTCTAAACTTTGGTGTGGTAGTAGTTGAGAGTCATTCACAACACATACTCTCAGGTCTACATGTTGTACAATGTCTTGAAATAACACTTTGGATTAAACTTTTTGACTCAACACTGACTTTAAGCAAAAAAAAAAATCTCAAGAATCTGGACAAATTTGCGTGAAATTATCAAAAAGTTATAATTAGCTGTGCATCTAAAACTAACTTATATCTGGAATCACCTCCAATTTAAATATGCAAGAACTGCTAAATGGCATTGGCCCGGAAAAAAAATAAATTAAAAGGCTTCAACTCAGTCATTTTAACAGATTTTGAGGTACATCTTGTTTGACAGTAGCTGTATGTGTAATTATAGTTTTATGACTTCTTTATTAGAAATAAAATGGGTGTAAGATGATTAATGCCTACTATCTTAATCAAATTACTAAAAGTTGTCATATAAAACACTGTGGGGGTTAGTCTTTATATGAGGCTCTTAACATCCCTTTATGACGCGTGCTGCCCTTTAACAGAGCCCTCATCTGTTTATTCAGTTCAGATGCAAGCTGTAGTAAGATTTAATCCTAATCCACTTGCATCTTGTTTTGAGTAAGTGATCAAAGGAGCCTGTCCAAGATAGTTGTAGAGAGTTACAACCACTCAACCCTGCAGAAGAGATGGACAACTCAAAAAGATAATTCATAACTTTGATTTATTTAAGCTCCAGGAAATTTTAAAATTCTGAAGAAATAACCAATGACCGGTGAGTTCCTTTTGTTTTTGTCAAGCGTGTAAACAATGTTTTCTATACATGAATAAGATTCTTTTTCTAAATAAATTACAAATATTTAAGTTAATTATGTTGTTCATGTCTTATTATTGAATCTAAAAAAGCTAGGTCTGGTCCTCTGGACATTCAAAAAACTATTTTTTTTATGTCCAGAGGACCAGACTTAGCTTTTTTCGATTTTTCGACCTAGATTATTGAGCATAATCTCAGCTCTGCTCCGGAACAGGGCTACAGCCGACAATGAGCATAATCTAGGTATGCATCAGGGTATCTTATTACTGAAGTTTTGTATATCAGGCGTGTAAAAAGATGGGGAAAAGTAGCAGAATATTCTGTTACTTTTCATGCAGATATTTTACTCCAAATAGATGCAAATCGCAAGGTCACATATCTGAGTCTCACACATTAATGTGCCCGATTGTTTCTCACAGAGAAACCAGCAGAGGGTCATGGGATGTGGCGTGGGAAAATCCAGACCTCATCCGGAGAAATGTGACAGAGGTGAAGTATTTATGTGAATTATTAAATGCTCACATTTTGTTGCATTGCTTCAACGTCTTTTTTTTCTTTCTTTAAAAAAAAAATCATTTCCAGTGAGCATTTCAGTCCCAGGTATTTATTTTATTTTATTTTATTTCACCAAAGTTTGAACCTGATAAAATTTGTGTCTAAACTCGGGACAAATTCTCAATTTCTGTTTGATCACATCTGCAATCTGAACTTGAACTTCATGCAACTCGTGAAGCTGCTACAGGTAAGTCCTTCAGACTATGTCAGATATTTCAAATGAGATTAGTTACAGAGGATAATGTAAATTATCTGTTTTGCAGAGTTAAAGTAATTCTTAAGAAAAAATAAAGCACTTGGACATTCTCTGGCTCGTAAAGAGGTTTCATTGTGACTCAAAAGGCCTCTTCAACCCCTGTAGAGTCCTAAAGCTAATGGACCCACAGGAGGTTATATACCCAGTTAGACCTGAGGCACTTTCTAAGTTGAATTTGATTAGAACCAGTCCAGTTGGGATCAAGTTCTTCTATTCTTTTCTTCTTCTCAGCAATCAGAGCAGCTCTGTTGATCCAGCGCTGGTATCGACAATATGTAGCTCGGCTGGAGGTGAGACGCCGGTGCACCTGGAACATTTTCCAGTCTATTGAATATGCAGGAGAACAAAATCAGATAAAGGTGAGGTCAAAAAGCTGAACAGAGTGTACTGAAGCAGATACATTTGTGTGTATTAAGAAAATAAATTTTTCAAATGGACAAAAGTAATAAAATAAACAAACAAAATACTAAACATCACCTAATGCAATGCAGTCACTGTATTTGAAAATTTATTAAACTAAATAAAACCAAAAAAATAAAAGAAACTGGACTTGATGTAAAGGATAATACCCCCAGAGAAATACAATAATTTGACCTTAGGGGCATGCTAAATGTGAAAAGTAGTCACTGTGCTGTTAGTTATCATGGTGTGTAACACACTGAAGATGAACCACCGAAAGGTCTGAGTTGTCTCAGGAGCTTAGAAATAAAACTATTCATTTCAATTTATTTATATATCGGCATATCACAACAAAGTTGTCTCAGGGCACTTTACAGGAACATTCACGTACATAGAAAAGCCAATTAGTAATGATGTCTATCTAAGGAATATTGAGTAGAGTGTTAAAAATAAAGGCTTTAAGACCAGTGTTGGGAACATTACTTAAAAAAAGTAATTAATTATAGTTACTAGTTACTTCTTCCAAATAGTAACTGAGTTAGTAACTGAATTACTCCCCTATTAAAGTAATTAGTTACCAGGGAAAGTAACTTGTTTGTTCGGTTGGTTTAAGTTTAGATATAACTACAAATTTAAAGTAGAATTGCAAAGACCGGTACTTAAAGGTTCAGTCTGCAGTTTCTGTAGAACATCAGCACTTAGAAAAAATTTCAACAAGCAAAGCATTCTGATCCCTCCCCCTCAGAGCCATATATGGCTCTGCCCCCTTGTGGTCTGTTGAAATTTGAATTCAAGCTCTGTTTTTATTGGCTGATTCAAATTCAAGCTCGGTTTTTATTGGCTGGTTACAAACTTTGTTTTTATTGGCTGGAAAATGGCGGGTCACTTTTTCTTTTTAGAAATGCTTATTTACCACCTGGAGAAGCAAGGGGACAATATTTTTTTTTAGTTTTTTTCAGAGATTACCTCTCTAACATCAATCTAGTGACAGAGTGAAGAAATATGTTAAAAATATATTGTTAGAAAAGTTACATATAGCAGCTTTAACACCAAACTTTTAATACTTACTGCACCTCAACAGAACATGACTGGTTGACATACTATACTTCAAGTGTTTTCTTCATTACAAAATACAGTTTAACAAAATAATACAACAATTGTGTTTTAAGCTCTATGTACACACTGTACTGTTCAAGTGTTTTCTTATAAATAAAAGTAAACAGTTAAAACAAGTGCTTTAACTCTGTAGTGTAAAATAAAATCAAACCCTCACACAACTGGTTCTTCAAGTATTTTCTTAAAAACAAAAGAACCGTTTTAACAATATGAAGTACTTTTAAAACAGTACTGAAAATCTGAATTACCTGCAGTTGTGAGAGATGCTTCATCAGATCAGATTACGACGGACGTACACTTCGCTCCGGGGCATAATGTACACTTCACATGCACGTTCTTGCCTTTTACCTCAAGGAGAGTAAAGTAGTTTCTGTATTTCCAATTTGAAAACGCCAACTTTCCCTCCAGACTCGCCATTGCTGCCGGACTCTGCAGATTTGAAGCTGCAGCAGCGTGTGTGAGCTGACCTCACCCTCTGATTGGCTGACCTCTAACTGACACTCTAACTTAGCCAATCAGCATCATCCTTATTGTTTCGCCCCTCCCTCCCCTCTGCTCTGCTACCTCCTACCCTCCCTCCCCTCTGCTCCCTCCTCTGCCTCACCAAGGAAAAAAGTAAACAAACAGCCAGCGCGCGGAAGAGAAAGTACCGCACCCCCATTTAGTGGAAGTAACGGTAACGGCGTTGTAACGATAGACTTAGTAACTACTTAGATTACCCGTTAATGAAAAAAATAACTCCGTTTGTAACGCCGTTTATTTGTAACTCCGTTATTCCCATCACTGTTTAAGACCATTTTCAATTAGCTTGATGCTCCTGAAACTAGAGCTGCACAGATTATTCAGAAGTTTAAAATCCACGGACAAAGCTGCAAGAATAACACAACAAACTGAAGACAAATTGAAGAAATGGATACAATAAATGGTAACCAAAGAGCCCAGAACAATTCCAAAGTAATTAGATGTAAACTCCAAGTTCAAGATACATCCGTGTCAGACTTTTGTCAGTCGCTGTTTTAGCCAAAGTAGACTTACTGGAAGACTACCAAGGAGGACATTAAATCGTAAAAAAAAAAAAGCAAGACTGTAATTTGCCAAAATACATATTGAGAAGCCACATAAGGCCTCTGAGAGAATCTCCTTTAGACAAATGAGACAAAACTGGAGCTTTTTGGCAACAAGTCCCATCAACTCTGTTCACTGAGCTAAAAAAGAAACACATAGGAAAGTCAAAGTCAAAAAGAAACACATAGGAAAGTCAAAGTCAAAGTCGAAGTCAAAGTCAACTTTATTGTCAGATCTGCAATATGTACAGTGCAGGCCATACACAGGACCGAAATTGCGTTTCTCTCAGTCCCTCGGTGCAACAGTAAACATCTAAACATTGAAACACTGAAACATATAATAATAGACATAAGCATAAAATAGTAAAACTAACACTGTCCTGAGTTTTTTGCATAGTGGTATAAGAGTATGAAAATTTACACCAACTCTAAAACTAAAACATTAAACATTTAATGAACATAATATTGTCCTGAGTTTTTGCATACTAGTATAAAAAAAGAGTATAAAAAGTATAACTAAAATAAACTAAAGGTTTCTAGCATTGACATTTGCAAAGTGGCAAAGCAGCGTATGAGTCAATGTACACAGTATATGTATGAGGTAGTAGTTGATGTTGTTGTAGAGGCAAAAAGTGGCATATGCAGTAAGGCACATTGGGCATCCCTAAATAAGACCGTTCAGAGCACACTGTATATGTACCAGCAGTGGTGTAGATATTAGAGTAGTGTAAATAAATGTAAACAGTAGTAATTACATGTAAGCAGTAGTAATAAAAGTAAACAGTATTAATAAATGTAAACAGAGAATGTAAACAGTATTATGATTATAGGCAGTGATGTAATACAGACATTAGTGCAAGTATGAGAAGTAGTGCAAACTGTATGAGCACATGACCGAGAGTTTAGTGAAAACCCGTTTGATGACACAGAGTCTAGTGTTAAAAACTTTGTGTTGAGTGATAATATGTGAGAAAGTTTTAGTGTTAAGGCAGTTCAAATGGGAGGGGAGGCAGAGCAGGCAGAGTGTTTAGCATTCTGACTGCCTGATGAACAGAGCTGTCTCTCAGTCTGCTGGTTCGAGCCTGGAGACTCCTCAGTCTCCTCCCTGATGGCAGCAGTCTGAAGCAGCTGTGTAGTGGGTGTGTGGGATCACCTGCCATGCGGTGGGCTTTCCGAGTGAGGCGTTTGCTGTGTAAGTCCTGCAGTGAGGGCAAGGAGGTGCCCACGATCTTCTCAGCTGCTCTCACAATGCGCTGGAGGCTCTTGCGGCAGGATGCAGTACATGCACCAAACCACACAGTGATGCAGCTGGTCAGGACACTTTCTATGGCACCTCTGTAGAAGGTGCTCATGATGGGGGTTGAAGCTCCAGCCCTTTTCAGCTTGCGGAGAAAGTAGAGACGCTGGTGAGCCTTCTTTGCCAGTGCTGCAGTGTTCCTGCTCCAGGACAGGTCCTTTGAGACGTGCACTCCCAGGAACTTGGTGCTGTCTACTCTCTCCACTGCGGTGCTGTTGATGGTCAGAGGGGGATGTTGGGCATCCCTCTTCCTGAAGTCCACAACAATCTCCTTTGTCTTCTCCACGTTGAGAGTGAGATTGTTGTGTCCGCACCACAAGGCCAGGCGGCTCACCTCGTTCCTGTAGTCCGTCTCATCGTTGTTGCTGATGAGACCCACCACTGTTGTGTCGTCCGCAAACTTGATGAAGTGGTTGGAGCTGTACGATGGTGTGCAGTCGTGTGTTAGCAGGGTGAATAGAAGGGGGCTCAGCACACATCCTTGTGGGGCCCCTGTGTTCAATGTGATGGTGCTAGATGTGTTACTCCCGATCCGTACTGTCTG